>CAXITT010000047.1:566493-580661 GCA_964033795.1 Lymnaea stagnalis | reverse complement strand
TTTGTTTTGTGTTGGGGGGGGGGTGGGTCTTTTTGGAAGTGTGTCCCCCTGCCTCGTTTGCCATTGGACTTAATTGCTAATGTTTAGTTTGAATCTGGTCTGAACGTGATGCAAGTCCAGCCTTATCTAGAACTAATTGTGTTGTTGGAGACAAAGTGAATAATAAGACACGAAGTCTTCTTGGTTATTTTACCACGGTGCCTATTCACGAACACACAAACACCAATATATAGTACACTAGAAATACCCCCCCCCCCAAAAGCATACCTGAGACTATCTATATCGAATGAGCAGAATGTCTGAGATAATCTATGTGAATATTACTTGGTCCCAATATAGCAAGCAGAATGCTGGGAGAAGCTTTTCGGAGCTCAGACTTATTTAAACCTAAATTCCTTCGGTCATGACCTCAGATCGCTTCCTTGGTTTGGATGGAATGCCCAGAGAAAAAACGGTCGCAGGACGCGTTGGATATGACCGAAATGTTCGGGAATTCTTCTTTCTGCAAAGGCAAGAAAAGCATATCCCTTCTTAAATAATAATAGGTAGATTATGAGGCACTCTGTTTTAGACACTATTTATGAGGCAATACTTTTGAGACGCTCTCTATGAGACACTCTCTATGAGACACTCTCTATGAGATACTCTCTATGAGACCCTCTTCCCACTTGAATAAATTTCCATGACAGGCTTGTTGTCTCGGCAGTCGATTTATTTTTAAGAAAGTTTCAGCAGTAAGAAAATCATGACATCCTTCAAATGAACCCTCGCATATAAAAACTCATAATGCTATCACATATTTGCCAAATAAAGACATGCTTTGGTTTATTTATGTTAGGCCACCTATAAATAAAAAAAAAATATCCATTACATATTTTCATCCTTCAGATCATTAGTAAAACATTTAGTTTCTTAAAATTTGATTAAAACCAGTAAAAATAGATACAAACTAGTAAACATATTTACAAACTAGTAAAAGTAGATGAAAACTAGTAACAATGGATGCAAACTAGTAAAAATAGATACAAACTAGTAAAAATAGATACAAACTAGTAAAAATAGATACAAACTAGTAAAAATAGATACAAACTAGTAAAAATAGATACAAACTAGTAAAAATAGATACAAACTAGTAAAAATAGATAATAATAATAAAGTTTATTTGAAAATCACGCTTCATCCCCATGGCTCAAAGCGCGGTACAAAGTCAACCATATTAAAGGAGAAATGAAACAATCTATATTTTACGACATTAAAATACAAAACGCAACATTACTAAAACTACATAAGAGCATACCCATTCTTAGTCTTTCATACCTTGAACCACTAAACAACACAAGCCAATCAATATATATCTAGGAGATAATAGCCAGCTGGAAAAGGTGGTGGCAAACATCACCCCAGCAGGTGTTTGCGAAATAGATGTGTTTTCAAATGACTGACCAAAATGTATGATTCAGGTGGCGGGACTCTCTTGTCCTTGCCTGTAGCACACACCTTCCTGAGGTTTCATTGCAAGACTACTTAATTTCTGAGTTTAGCAACAGCTTTGGGAAGCAGATCTTTCGAGCTTTCCTCAACTTTATGGAAAGAGTTTTCGAAATAAAAAAAAAATAAATGTTCAAATGAATCGAAATGTTATCACAAGAGGAATGCGTAATGTTGGATTCGGTGTTTAATCCCACAACCTACCGCCTGCATCCATTTGCCGCACTCTCGCCGAAGCCCACAAGCCCACACCGGGTCTTACCCCAGTAAACATGCAAGGATATATTGTATTATACTTCCATTCGGTCCTTAATCCTTCATTTCCGCGCAACCTCGCGTGAAGCAGGGGACCCAAACCCCCGCATGGATTTCTTCTCTCCATGTTATCACCGCCTTCAATCACCCGGGATTGTCATTGTAATACTAGCACACTCAGGCGAGCTTGTTTGTTTAACATCTAGAAAACGCTTGGGCAGCTTTCCCGCCTACTTTTTATTTGTTGCATGTTGCATTGGAATAAAAAGACAGAGAAAACAGCAATAATTCTTTCTCATCACGTGAAAAAAAAAAAAAAAAAAAAAAGCAAAAATTCTTTCTCAAAACGTAAAAAAAAAAAAAAAAAAAAAAGTATCTACTCGATCGTCCATGTAGAACTAATTCCTCACTGGGTTAGGGTGATCGATTATTTTGTTCGTTCTAAATTTTAAAAAAAATAGTAATTAAAAAAAACATCAACTATATACAGTGTTAGCTTAGTTCACAGATCTAAGGCTATTCACTCAACAAAAGGTTATTCTGACATCCAATACTATGGACACAACTAAAGCTATTCACACACCCAGCGTTATTCATGCCACTAAGGTTATTTACGCATGCGCGGCTAATAATAACTACTTGATTACTTATTCAGCCGAAGCTATTCGTAGAGTTAAATAGTTCACAATCGTTGCATGTGCATCCGAAGCACAGCAGCGGCGTCCGCGACCCGTTCTAACACTGCTTCAAGAAAGAACCAATCCAAATGACCTATACCACGGGCAAACCCGGGCAGTGGAAACTGGTGCCCAGATGTGCTTTTGTCGTTTCTGACAGGCATATTGCAGCATTTTAATTGGTTTTTGTTGTTTTTTTGTTAAAGTTTTCCTAGTCATGTTTCACGCTCATTGCGAGGTTTTGTGTACGTCATAGCATCGACGTCACCCTAACCTCAACCCCGCTCCCTTCTCAACGCTAATCAAATGTAAAATATTCATTCACCTTTAGTGATGTACGTTTCTATAGTGAGCCTTGATTTTCTGGTAGGGAGCCTACATATATATATATATTTATGTGTGTGTCTGTGGGTATTAAAAGTTATTGAAAGCATTTATGGTCACAAATATGTTTAACACAATTAAAGAAGAGATGTCACTTTTGGCGTTAGCACATTTTAAAATCATGTAAACCAAGGTAGTGGAGAAAATGAAAAGCGCATGATTTTTTAAACATATCCCCCCCCCCCCACTTTTTGTTTGTTTTTGTTTTGGATGAATCTCATTCTTGGCTTAAATGATGCAAAGCTACGAAGTCAGCAATGCCGTCACTGTTCATAACATAGCTCGGCGTTTATTGGGATTCACCGTATCCAATACAAAATACCAACAACTTCCGTGCTAAAAAAACTACCTCTTGTTGAAAATACCATTCTGGGGCAACAGGAAAGAACGTGGCAATAACCCCATTTAGAATCTTTAGGATTGTGATCGGTGGGGTGGGGAATGCAAACAACAAGGTTCAAATAAAGTGAAATGGAAATATTCATTTATCAAATTAAAATATAAATGAACTAAAAATAGCGAAAGTTTGAAAAATAAATGGAAAGAAAGTAGTGGAGGATAAGAAAGTAAAGGAGGATAAGAAAGTAGAGGAGGATAAGAAAGTAAAGGAGGATAAGAAAGTAAAGGAGGATAAGAAAGTAAAGGAGGATAAGAAAGTAAAGGAGGATAAGAAAGTAAAGGAGGATAAGAAAGTAAAGGAGGATAAGAAAGTAAAGGAGGATAAGAAAGTAAAGGAGGATAAGAAAGTAGTGGAGGATAAGAAAGTAAAGGAGGATAAGAAGGTAAAGGAGGATAAGAAAGTAAAGGAGGATAAGAAAGTAAAGGAGGATAAGAAAGTAGAGGAGGATAGGAAAGTAGAGGAGGATAAGAAAGTAAAGGAGGATAAGAAAGTAAAGGAGGATAAGAAAGTAGTCGAGGATAAGAAAGTAGTGGAGGATAAGAAAGTAAAGGAGGATAAGAAAGTAGTGGAGGATAAGAAAGTAAAGGAGGATAAGAAGGTAAAGGAGGATAAGAAAGTAGTGGAGGATAAGAAAGTAAAGGAGGATAAGAAGGTAAAGGAGGATAAGAAAGTAGTGGAGGATAAGAAAATAAAGGAGGATAAGAAAGTAAAGGAGGATAAGAAAGTAAAGGAGGATAAGAAAGTAGAGGAGGATAAGAAAGCAGCACGTACTGTGTCAAAATATTTTACGGTAATGCTAAGGTGTCGTTATGGAAATGTCTATTTTAGATTATCTGCATGATTATGCCCCCTCCCACCCCACCCCCCCCCCCCCAACAAAAAGGTTAATTTATCGAATTTGTGAAGTAAATTTAATAAATTAACGATTATATCATTCAGAGCTCGTATATTTTGGGAAGAAGTCGATGTGTACTCGTTATGCATAGTTTCTTCTTATTTGCAATCCAATATGTATAAGAAAAGGAGAGATGTGTCTTTCTGTCCGGAGCGCTCAGCGAGGTAAAAAAGTGTATTTTGTTGCGTCACAAGTTCGTTATAAACAGAAGATAGATATTATATATTTATTAATGAAAGTGGTCATCAAACACGTTTTGAGGCGGTGGGTTCAACGGCCTTTTTAATGGATTGTCAAATGTCTCTAGAAATTGCGCCTTCCAGAAAGTCACCACGAGGAAAGTAAAGGAAAAACAACATCACAGAAATTTCTTGAGTTTGTGATATTTTGTTGAACGGATCGCATGTGAAAAGAAACTTTGATTCTTTGATTGACAGAGCGTTGCAAACTACCATTAAGTCATTCGGATCGACAAACAGAATCGGAGATGGGGTGGGGGGGGACGGAGTAGGGGGAATGTGGTTAGGGGGAGCAGAAATCGAGGACGCTGAAGGCTCCCGAGCCAAAGAGGAAAGTTGTGTGGGGGCAAGGCGGAGCCCTCTGCGGTTCTGTAGCTCCGTGGTTTTCAAAGGGTTATTTCTAGTTTCAGATCATTTTGGTCTAGAACTGCACCAGCAAACTTTCAAGCCTACTCGAAAGAGACGAGCGTAGCCTTCTATTTTTTAAGGTATCTTTCTGGTGTGTGTGTGTGTGGGAGGGGGGTGGGTTATAAAACTTGACTGCGGAAATTAGACTAAGATAAGTTTTAGACTTGATATAACTAAAACTGATACAAACGCTACAGACTATAAAAAAAGCAGATGGACAAATGCGGTTTATGTTCGTAAAACTATTTTTATTTCATCTCCTTTTCCTGATCACGATATATATACTCAGATTACATTGTTGCCACTAACAAATATCAACTCTATTAAAAAAAATATATATTTTAATTATTTTTTATAAAAACTTCCATTTAGAAAAATCTAAACATTTTCTAATTGAGGTTTGCGTCTAGAAAGTCATTAAAATGTAATTACAAAATATTTTTTCTTCTTCTGTTAACAGCCTGACTTTCATGTTTTTTTTAAAACTTTGATAGTGAAACGTTAGCCAGAAATAATGACAGGAGAGGCCAAGAAATTAAGATTGAATCCCTGGGATTAGCTTAGTGTCAGATTACAGCTTCAATGTGGCACGGCTCTCCTTTCTGACATCTGAGACAACTGGTCTCTCAAGACTTCATCAAATAATTGGAATTCCAATCAATGAATCATTATTTGGGGACACATTTATTTTATCTAATTTATTTTTATTTATTTATTCATTTGGGGGGGGGGGTGAAGAGTGAGGGGGGGGGGGGTTTTTTTTTAGATTTTCAGTTTCTTNCTACTGGCGCCCTCCCTATCCGATGTCTTGAGTTAGCGGCGCTATGTTGTGTCACCGTGTGTGTGTCTGAATGTACACCCCGAAACATTACTACTTTTTTACGTGTGCTTGACACCCCGACAGGTGTATATAAAAAATATATGAAGCAGGGTGTCCGTGTCTTTATGGCACACATGACATTACCATCACTGAATGCGGCACTGACAGATTCATGGTTTATTCACAGACACTTTGTTCTAGGATGAAGGACGGCTGGAGTGAAATTTCCACCAAGACGTCATTAATACTATGTCTTTAAAATCTATACACGAACAGAGCATGACTAAAACATAAATCAATGTCTTATTTGTCGTGTAGTTGTGTACAGTTTAAGTCAATTGGTCCAAAACTATCCTGGGATCGTGTTATGAAGTTCCAATTTTCATATACATTTTTTTTATAGATAATTGTGAAATAGGATATTTTTAAAATTTATATTTCGCTCTAATAGATCGGGCTATATACGAGGAGTCAACTAGAAATAATGAGTCTTGAATAAAACCGGTTACAGACATGTATTTTGGCGAACTAACCTACACCTTAGCTTTGACTATGTTTAAAAAAAAGGACATTCAAAGGCTTTCAGCAAAGCACGAAAAAGTTTAAGAAATACGACAGAATTACTTTTCATTCATTTCTATATATGAATTCGAATAGTTTGTGACTGATGTCGAATGTCTTTAAAAAAAAACTATATATAAAAAATAATTAAACAATGATTTTAAATGTAATTTTCCTTCTTCTTCTCTATATTAAGGGCCCACGATCAATTTCTGGCTCCTATGCATGTAGAGGGGACTTGCAATGTTATGTGTCTGTGCCTGGTGTTGAAAAGGATATTTCACTGATTGCCAGGGCAGAGCCGTTCTTAGGAGTTCGGGGGCCCGGAAGGGGGGTCCAGGAGTGGAACTCCCACGAGCTGAGGAGAAAACACCACCCACCACTGCGGCACCTCCATTCTTCCTTCATCAATGTTTCCTCTTTCACATTCCCACGGCCAGGCCCCCGATTTCCTGTCTGCCACCCCCAAAGCTCCCCCCCCCTGCTGCTTACCTTCCCCTGCCTCCGAATTCAACTCAGAATGATAAATTTCAGGTTGAGGAAGGTAACGTGAGTGACACAGACGGCTGCAGTGCCAGTTAAAAAAAAACAACAGTGGATCGAGGGCCCCTCACGTTCGGGGCCCCCTCACGTTCGGGGCCCAACGTGGATGCGTAGTCAGCGTATGCCTAAGAGCGGGCCTGGCCAGGGCCACTCATAGAAGATATCATGCACTGAGGGTTTGGAGGCCTGTGGCAAAAAAACGCAACTGTGTCAAGTGTTGTCGCGTCAACTGTTCCTCTTGGAAGCTTGTTCCAGTCCCTGGTTATCTTGGGAAGGTATGAGCAGTTCCTGTACTGGCTTCTTGCTGGTATGAGCCGGAACTGCCTGTCATGACCGTTCGCTGTGTATGGGGGAGAGGGGCGAGTTTCTGTTTAATGGTGGAGCAGTGGACCAGCCCATTTTTTATCTTGAACATCAAGGAGAGCCTGGATAATCGTCGCCGTTATTTCTATGGTTACAAGCCATGACTTTACAACATGCTGCAAACACTAGAGGTATTGCTGTAGCGGTTCAGAACAAAGCATGCTGCCCGTCGCTGGACCGCCTCCAACCTGTTGATGCTCTTCTGGTTAAATGGGTCCCAGCCTGAAGATGCATATTCTAAAAGGGGCCGGACAAAGGCTTGATAGATTCTTTCTTTCACACAGGAGTTGCCGATCTTTAGATTTTACCTTAGGAAATCCAGGGTCTGGTTGCACAAATTGTAAGTATGCTCGTCTCAGCGGACCTGTCTTTGAATGGTAACACCGAGGTACCTTACGGAGGAAACTGGCTCAAGTATGTGGCCATACAGTTCGTAAGGGAGGTGTAGAGGCGTGACACTTCTAGAAACTCGCAGTGTTTTTCAGCTGCGCGTTCGATTTTTAACTCTGTGATGTAACTGAACTACTTCAAGGCGTCAAAAAGGAACACTATAAAGAATCGATTTTTAAATTTAAAAAAAAAAAAAAAAAACACTAAAAATATGGATACGTTAACTTCACTGAGTTTCCGAAGCGTTTTCTAAAAACTTTGCTCTCGTCGTAATTACCATCGTTTTTTTGTTGTCCTTTTTATTTTGTTTTGGTGAGGGGGGGGGGTGCGGAACGTGAGGGGGGGGGGGAAGGGGGAGGGGGGTTTGATTGATAAATATTGAAAAGGGGCTAGGAATTCAAATTGATGTCAAGTGTCGATCAACCGCTTGTATTCCCTCTGATGGACAACTGAGCTTTTCCCACTTGGCGGCTACTGGCGCCCTCCCTATCCGATGTCTTGAGTTAGCGGCGCTATGTTGTGTCACCGTGTGTGTGTCTGAATGTACACCCCGAAACATTACTACTTTTTTACGTGTGCTTGACACCCCGACAGGTGTATATAAAAAATATATGAAGCAGGGTGTCCGTGTCTTTATGGCACACATGACATTACCATCACTGAATGCGGCACTGACAGATTCATGGTTTATTCACAGACACTTTGTTCTAGGATGAAGGACGGCTGGAGTGAAATTTCCACCAAGACGTCATTAATACTATGTCTTTAAAATCTATACACGAACAGAGCATGACTAAAACATAAATCAATGTCTTATTTGTCGTGTAGTTGTGTACAGTTTAAGTCAATTGGTCCAAAACTATCCTGGGATCGTGTTATGAAGTTCCAATTTTCATATACATTTTTTTTATAGATAATTGTGAAATAGGATATTTTTAAAATTTATATTTCGCTCTAATAGATCGGGCTATATACGAGGAGTCAACTAGAAATAATGAGTCTTGAATAAAACCGGTTACAGACATGTATTTTGGCGAACTAACCTACACCTTAGCTTTGACTATGTTTAAAAAAAAGGACATTCAAAGGCTTTCAGCAAAGCACGAAAAAGTTTAAGAAATACGACAGAATTACTTTTCATTCATTTCTATATATGAATTCGAATAGTTTGTGACTGATGTCGAATGTCTTTAAAAAAAAACTATATATAAAAAATAATTAAACAATGATTTTAAATGTAATTTTCCTTCTTCTTCTCTATATTAAGGGCCCACGATCAATTTCTGGCTCCTATGCATGTAGAGGGGACTTGCAATGTTATGTGTCTGTGCCTGGTGTTGAAAAGGATATTTCACTGATTGCCAGGGCAGAGCCGTTCTTAGGAGTTCGGGGGCCCGGAAGGGGGGTCCAGGAGTGGAACTCCCACGAGCTGAGGAGAAAACACCACCCACCACTGCGGCACCTCCATTCTTCCTTCATCAATGTTTCCTCTTTCACATTCCCACGGCCAGGCCCCCGATTTCCTGTCTGCCACCCCCAAAGCCCCCCCCCCCTGCTGCTTACCTTCCCCTGCCTCCGAATTCAACTCAGAATGATAAATTTCAGGTTGAGGAAGGTAACGTGAGTGACACAGACGGCTGCAGTGCCAGTTAAAAAAAAACAACAGTGGATCGAGGGCCCCTCACGTTCGGGGCCCCCTCACGTTCGGGGCCCAACGTGGATGCGTAGTCAGCGTATGCCTAAGAGCGGGCCTGGCCAGGGCCACTCATAGAAGATATCATGCACTGAGGGTTTGGAGGCCTGTGGCAAAAAAACGCAACTGTGTCAAGTGTTGTCGCGTCAACTGTTCCTCTTGGAAGCTTGTTCCAGTCCCTGGTTATCTTGGGAAGGTATGAGCAGTTCCTGTACTGGCTTCTTGCTGGTATGAGCCGGAACTGCCTGTCATGACCGTTCGCTGTGTATGGGGGAGAGGGGCGAGTTTCTGTTTAATGGTGGAGCAGTGGACCAGCCCATTTTTTATCTTGAACATCAAGGAGAGCCTGGATAATCGTCGCCGTTATTTCTATGGTTACAAGCCATGACTTTACAACATGCTGCAAACACTAGAGGTATTGCTGTAGCGGTTCAGAACAAAGCATGCTGCCCGTCGCTGGACCGCCTCCAACCTGTTGATGCTCTTCTGGTTAAATGGGTCCCAGCCTGAAGATGCATATTCTAAAAGGGGCCGGACAAAGGCTTGATAGATTCTTTCTTTCACACAGGAGTTGCCGATCTTTAGATTTTACCTTAGGAAATCCAGGGTCTGGTTGCACAAATTGTAAGTATGCTCGTCTCAGCGGACCTGTCTTTGAATGGTAACACCGAGGTACCTTACGGAGGAAACTGGCTCAAGTATGTGGCCATACAGTTCGTAAGGGAGGTGTAGAGGCGTGACACTTCTAGAAACTCGCAGTGTTTTTCAGCTGCGCGTTCGATTTTTAACTCTGTGATGTAACTGAACTACTTCAAGGCGTCAAAAAGGAACACTATAAAGAATCGATTTTTAAATTTAAAAAAAAAAAAAAAAAACACTAAAAATATGGATACGTTAACTTCACTGAGTTTCCGAAGCGTTTTCTAAAAACTTTGCTCTCGTCGTAATTACCATCGATCAGTTTAGACTAACAAAATGGATCTGTGAAGCACTCTCCCCCTATTCTTTCCACGGGAACGTTAATGGTCTTGTTTTTGTGGGCCTTCTGACACAGTGTTCCCACTCCTGGCTTTGAAGTGGCCTTGAACGGGGGCAGTGGCGGAAATGAAACCTAAACGACCGACCGCTGTGACCGGCAGTTGGCGATTACGTTTGCCGGGTACTTGGGATGACGTCGTTAGGAAATCTGTCCGTTGCTAGGAACTGACGTGGATACAAAAAAAAAAAAAAAGCAATGGCCCGGTTGCGTGGAGATGATCGTTTTTGTGTTAGGTGTCCATTGAGGGATAAGGAAGTCAATCACACAATTTTTAAGTTACCATGACCTACTTTGGGAAAAAAAGGAAAAAAAGACACCACCATTTGATTAAAAGATTTTTTACTGTTGTTTTTTAAATCAGGTGTTAAATACAATTGAAGTGTATCACTGGCACTACGTGTCGGGTTTATATTACAATAGTATGAAATGTAGCAATGGCCCTACGTGTCGGAAGGTTTATATTACAATAGTATGAAATGTAGCAATGGCCCTACGTGTCGGAAGGTTTATATTACAATAGTATGAAATGTAGCAATGGCCCTACGTGTCGGAAGGTTTATATTACAATAGTATGAAATGTAGCAATGGCCCTACGTGTCGGAAGGTTTATATTACAATAGTATGAAATGTAGCAATGGCCCTACGTGTCGGAAGGTTTATATTACAATAGTATGAAATGTAGCAATGGCCCTACGTGTCGGAAGGTTTATATTACAATAGTATGAAATGTAGCAATGGCCCTACGTGTCGGAAGGTTTATATTACAATAGTATGAAATGTAGCAATGGCCCTACGTGTCGGAAGGTTTATATTACAATAGTATGAAATGTAGCAATGGCCCTACGTGTCGGAAGGTTTATATTACAATAGTATGAAATGTAGCAATGGCCCTACGTGTCGGAAGGTTTATATTACAATAGTATGAAATGTAGCAATGGCCCTACGTGTCGGAAGGTTTATATTACAATAGTATGAAATGTAGCAATGGCCCTACGTGTCGGAAGGTTTATATTACAATAGTATGAAATGTAGCAATGGCCCTACGTGTCGGAAGGTTTATATTACAATAGTATGAAATGTAGCAATGGCCCTACGTGTCGGGTTTATATTACAATAGTATGAAATGTAGCAATGGCCCTACGTGTCGGAAGGTTTATATTACAATAGTATGAAATGTAGCAACGGCCCTACGTGTCGGAAGGTTTATATTACAATAGTATGAAATGTAGCAATGGCACTACGTGTCGGAAGGTTTATATTACAATAGTATGAAATGTAGCAATGGCACAACGTGTCAGAAGGCTTATATTCCAATAGTATGAAATGTAGCAATGGCACTACCTGTCAGAAGGTTTATATTCCAATAGTATGAAATATGGCAATGGCACTACCTGTCAGAAGGCTTATATTACAATAGTATCAAATGTAGCAATGGCACTACCTGTCAGAAGGTTTATATTACAATAGTATGAAATGTAGCAATGGCACTACCTGTCAGAAGGTTTATATTACAATAGTATGAAATGTAGCAATGGTACTACCTGTCAGAAGGTTTATATTACAATAGTATGAAATGTAGCAGTGGCACTACGTGTCAGAAGGCTTATATTACAATAGTATGAAATGTAGCAATGGCACTATGTGTCAGAAGGCTTATATTACAATAGTATGAAATGTAGCAATGGCACTACCTGTCAGAATGTTTATATTACAATAGTATGAGATGTAGCCATGGCACTACGTGTCGAAGGGTTTATATTCCAATAGTATGAAATGTAGCAATGGCACTACCTGTCAGAAGGTTTATATTACAATAGTATGAAATGTAGCAATGGCACTACCTGTCAGAAGGTTTATATTACAATAGTATGAAATGTAGCAATGGCACTACCTGTCAGAAGGTTTATATTACAATAGTATGAAATGTAGCCATGGCACTACGTGTCGAAGGGTTTATATTAGAATAGTACGACTATGACATATAGCCATAGCACTCTGCGTGTCGGGTTTATATTACAATAGTGCACACACAATCCCACCCTTCGTTATAGTTAAAGCTCACCTATTAAAATAAATTCGAACAAGAAAGTCAGTGTGTGCAGCGCCGTTCACATGACAACCCAACAGCTGAGTAAACTCTCAGCCCGCAGCTCAAGGAGTACAATACTGGGCTGAACGCTCAATTGTCGAAGTTATTATTAAGAGGGTAACAAGGGGAGAGAAAGCAATCGGGTTAGCACAATATAAAATGAGTTAAACAGAGTAGGGTTAAACCTCAAAAAAATCAACGCAACAAAACAACGATCGTGTCAGCAGAAAGCCTTCGTCAGCGAACAAAACAACAGAAAAAATGGTATAAAAATAAAAAAAGCACTTTTAGATCAGGAGTCGGGAACCTTTTTGTCTGAGAGAGCCATGGACACCACATATTTTGAAAAAGTAATTCTGTGAGAGCCATACATTATGTTTAAAACTAAAAATTCAAGTAAATTTGTGCATTTTGTGTAAATTCAACACTAAAAATGCAATAATTATGTCTCTGAATTCTTTTTAATAACATTGTTATGCTGTTGCTAATCAATAATGAGTATTTCTTACTATTAATGCGACCTTTTTTTATAATCGAACATTTTGTCTACAAGCCAAATGCAGCCTTCAATAGAGCCACATCTGACTCGCGAGCCATAGGTTCCCGAAACCTGGCTTAGAAGTAGTATCCGTGGGCAGCAAAATAAATGTCCATTCTTTTCTTTAGCTGCCCACGGATACTACTTCTAGGCTAAGTGCTATTATTTATGTTTATTTTGATACCGTTTTTTTTTTTGTTTTGTTCGCAGACGAAGGCTTTTTGCCGACACATTCGTCGTTTTGTTGCGTCCCCTTTTTTCATGTTTAACACTGCTTTGTTTTATTCATTTTATATTATTATTAAGAGTAGACTTATTCTTTCGGGACACTCCGTACATTTAGGTTGCGCTTCTGAAGTTGGTCTACGGGATCGCTTATATATATTTTGCTTCTGGCATGGCTGCTTCCTTTTCACAACCGCCACTTCCCCCTACTCAACATGTTTTATAGTCATAGTACTAAGTGGGGGGAAAACGCTGTCAAGCAGCGAGCGTCATGCGTGACGGATGAACCCATGTAAGAAGGTTGAATTTTTTCGGAGGCGATTATTAAGTTACTGAATAAAGAGGCACGTGTATGGTTTAGGCCTATTGTTTAAAGGCTGGAAGGTAGGTTGTAGGACTGTCTGTAGGCCTACAGTTTTAAGGCTGGAAGGTAGGTTGTAGGACTGTCTGCAGGCCTTTCGTTTTAAGGCCGGAAGGTAGGTTGTAGGACTGTCTGTAGGCTTTTCGTTTTAAGGCCGGAAGGTAGGTTGTAGGACTGTCTGCAGGCCTTTCGTTTTAAGGCCGGAAGGTAGGGTGTAGGACTGTCTGCAGGCCTTTCGTTTTAAGGCCGGAAGGTAGGTTGTAGGACTGTCTGCAGGCCTTTCGTTTTAAGGCCGGAAGGTAGGTTGTAGGACTGTCTGCAGGCCTTTCGTTTTAAGGCCGGAAGGTAGGTTGTAGGACTGTCTGCAGGCCTTTCGTTTTAAGGCTGGAAGGTAGGTTGTAGGATTGTCTGCAGGCCTTTCATTTTAAGGCCGGAAGGTAGGTTGTAGGACTGTCTGTAGGCCTTTTACTTAAAATCCGACAGGTAGGGTGTAGGAGTGCCGGTAGCCTATTGTTTAAATGCCAGTAGAAAGGGTGTAGGACTCTCTGTCGGAATATGGTTTATAGAAAAAGAGAAGTTACGTCTTTCTTTTATGTAACACTTGGACCCACCGGGCATTTCTCGAAATACCTGGACCCGATGAATTAAAAAAACAAACTGTAACGGACTATGTTTTCACATGAAAACAGAGAGGTAGCATGAGTGAACAGTGAATTGTGTTGACCATGTATTTTGAGATGCAAATGTGAACTCCACGTTTTTGGAGAGTAAAATTATGTTTTTGTCAGAGCGGTTGTTTT
>CAXITT010000047.1:546022-557867 GCA_964033795.1 Lymnaea stagnalis | reverse complement strand
ATATATATATATATATATATACACACATGTATGGATATGTATCCGCTGCCACGGAGTGTAACTGATTTACATGGGTAGCCTAGGGAAAAAAGTCTGGATTAAACTCTGAGAATCGAAAACAAATTTTTAGTGGATATAGAGACCAGTTGTTGAAGTGATAAAAGATTGTTGTGAGGAAAAAGAGACCAGTAGGTGGAGGGAGAAAAGATTGTTGTGAGGAAAAAGAGACCAGTAGGTGGAGGGAGAAAAGATTGTTGTGAGGAAAAAGAGACCAGTAGGTGGAGGGAGAAAAGATTGTTTTCAGGATGTAGAAACCAGTTGGTCAAGAGAGAAAAGATTGTTGTGAGGAAAAAGAGACCAGTAGGTGGAGGGAGAAAAGATTGTTGTGAGTAAAAAAAAGAGTATACCAAGTTGTAAACAATGGCAAGATCAAATGAACCATCCAACGACAAATCGGTTACAGACGAAGGGAATGTCCCTGACCTTGGATGATCACCTTGAACTCCATTCCCGCTTTGAGCCAAGACTCCGCTCATAATGACAACGTGCACTGAAAACTCAACAGTTATTGACACAGGACAACTGTTGGACCACAGTCTCCCTACAGACTCGTTTTACGGAACAACGAAAAACCCAAGCCAGGATCTCAACAGTTATTGACACCGGACAACTGTTCGACCACAGTCTCCCTACAGACTCGTTTTACGGAACAACGAAAAACACAAGCCAGGATCTCAACAGTTTTTGACACCGGACAACTGTTCGACCACAGTGTCGCTACAAACTCATTTTACGGAACAACGAAAAACCCAAGCCAGGATCTCAACAGTTATTGACACCTGACAACTGTTGGACCACAATCTCGCTACAGACTCGTTTTACGGAACAACGAAAAACCCAACCCAGGATCTCAACAGTTATTGACACCGGACAACAGTTCCACCAAAGTCTCACTACAGAATCGTTTTACGGAACAACGAAAAACCCAAGCCAGGATCTCAACAGTTATTGACACCGGACAACTGTTCGACCACAGTCTCCCTACAGACTCGTTTTACGGAACAACGAAAAACCCAAGCCAGGATCTCAACAGTTATTGACACCGGACAACTGTTCGACTAAAGTCTCGCTACAGACTCGTTTTACGGAACAACGAAAAACCCAAGCCAGGATTTCAACAGTTATTGACACCGGACAACTGTTGGACCACAGTCTCGCTACAGAATCGTTTTACGGAACAACGAAAAACCCAAGCCAGGATCTCAACAGTTATTGACACCGGACAACAGTTCGACCTAAGTCTCCCTACAAAATCGTTTTACGGAACAACGAAAAACCCAAGCCAGGATCTCAACAGTTATTGACACCGGACAACAGTTCGACCTAAGTCTCCCTACAAAATCGTTTTACGGAACAACGAAAAACCCAAGCAAGGATCTCAACAGTTATTGACACCGGACAACTGTTGGACCAAAGTCTCGCTACAGACTCGTTTTACGGAACAAAGAAAAACCCAAGCCAGGATCTCAACAGTTATTGAAACCGGACAACTGTTCGACCAAAGTCTCGCTACAGACTCGTTTAACGGAACAACGAAAAACCAAAGCCAGGATTTCAACAGTTATTGACACCGGACAACTGTTGGACCACAGTCTCGCTACAGACTCGTTTTACGGAACAACGAAAAACCCAAGCCAGGATCTCAACAGTTTTTGACACCGGACAACTGTTCGACCAAAGTCTCCCTACAGACTCGTTTTACGGAACAACGAAAAACCCAAGCCAGGATCTCAACAGTTTTTGACACCGGACAACTGTTCGACCAAAGTCTCGCTACAGACTCGTTTTACGGAACAACGAAAAACCCAAGCCAGGATTTTCAAGAATGGAAAAAAAACATGTACCATGAATGAAAAAAGAAAAAAAAAAAAAAAAAAAAAAAAAATAAATTGGTTTCCNNATAATAATAATAATAAAGTTCATTTCAAAAACACGCTTCATCCCCAAAGGCTCGAAGCGCGGTACAAAGTCAACAAAAAATATCTATAATTCACCACATTTAAAACAAACGCAACACTACAAAAACTAATTACAAGCATACAATATCAAAGTCTTTCTAGCCATTTCAACCCGGAGCAACACAGCAACACATGGAAAAGAAGGTAGACAATCATCCCAGAAGGTATTTGCGAAATAGATGTGTCTTTAGATCGGTTTTAAAGGACTCCAGTGTCTGGTTGTTTCTAAGATCGACAGGAAGGACCAGCAAATGCGAAAGTGCGCTTTCCGTAAGTCTCAAGGCAAACACGTGGTGTCGAGAGTTTGCCACTATCGGATGATGCAATTACAAATAAGGAGAGTATCTTTTAAAACTTGCCCAGATCATATGATTACAATGTGCGCTACAACCAAATGTCTCCATGAAAAACATGAAATTAAGTTCAACGATCATAAAGTTGGTCGTAATTAATTTATTTATAATGCTTCCTATAAACTGCCTTTTATTATTTATTATATGTTAAGATGAAAAAAAAATCACATGATATGTTGCACCAGGCCCGTTCTTAGGCATACGCTGACTACGCATCCGCGTAGGGCCCCTTCCTTATCCTGAAATGTATCATTCTGAGTTGAATTCGGAGGCAGGGGAAGGGAAGCAGCAGGGGGGGGAGCTTTTGGGGCGGCAGACAGGAAATCGGGGGCTTGGCCGTGGGAATGGGAAAGTATAACTAAGCGATCGGTTAGTCTGGCTAAACCAGATTAACCAAATTATCAATATGGTTAGTGGTTACACGCGAGCAAAGAGGAAACATTAATGAAGGCAGAATGGAGGTGCCGCAGTGGTGGGTGGTATTCTCTCCTGAGTTCGAGGGAGCGCCACCCCCGGACCCCCCTTCCGGGGCCCCCAACCTACGCTCCATGCTTAGGGCCCCCAAACTCCTAAGAACGGCTCTGGTTGCCCCATAATGTTGCCGCACTATGGCTAGAGTCCAAAATAGCATCGTATACCTTAAATTATGACGCACCAGAAAACTGGTGGTCATATCATGCTTATGAAATGTACGTGTGATTCGTATGACCAGATGTCGTGATAGTTTTTTTTCCGTACCTCAAGTCAACACGTTTCTGCCTGACGTCACACAATTGCACCACCTTACTGGTATCAAATCACAATCGAATGATGAGATCTTGATATCAAATATCAAAGATATTCCTACGGCCCGATTAGCCGTAGCTATATGATATCGCTGAAAAATTTCGTTGTCAGTGGATTGCAGAAAGCCATTAGATCCTCGTATCAAATGGGTTGTTAAGGCAATACGTCATGTAATGTCATTGTTTTGGCACGTCAATCCACGATTCCATTAAGTTGACCACAGCTCAGTGGGAGCTATTCGCCAGTCTCGGTTCAATCTTCAATCACACTGCTTGACCCTTGTCCACACCACATTCCAATCACCAGCTGTCCCGATGAATCGTCTTGACCGTACAGTGACCTATCAGAACCGCCCAGCCATCCTATTGGGATGGTCGTTTCAAAGTGAGAACCAAGTCCTTCTTTCCCAAGTTACTTTTATCTACATCAGCGGTTCTAAACCTGTGTTTTTTTGGGTACTTTTGAGATCCTTGTTCGTCTTTATGACATGCATAATATATAGTTGCTCGTACACGATTAAAATATATTTCATTTTGATTATTTTGATGAGTTTTGTAGCTAAGTCTGGGAATTAGTTGAATGTAGAGTATGAAAGGACAGAAAAGAGGATGAAAAGAAAAAGGAGATGAGGAAAGGAAAGAGGAGAGAAGGAAAGGACAGAGAAGAGGGTGGAAGGTAAGAGAAGAGGATGAACCGAAAAAGGAGAGGAGGAAAGGAAAGAGGAGAGGAGAGGAGGAAAGGAAATAGTAGAGGAGGAAAGGAAAGATTAGAGAATGAAAGGAAACAGAAGATGAGTAAAGGAAAGAGGAGAGGAGGAAAGGAAAGAGGAGAGGAGGAAAGGAAAGAGGAGAGGAGGAAAGGAAAGAGGAGAGGAGGAAAGGAAAGAGAAGAGGAGGAAAGGAAAGAGGAGAGGAGAGGAGGAAAGGAAAGAGGAGAGGAGGAAAGGAAAGAGTAGAGGAGGAAAGGAAAGAGGAGAGGAGGAAAGGAAAGAGGAAATGGTCAAATTAAAGAGAAGGAGAAAGGAAAGATTTTACAGAGGGTTATGAATAAAAATATTGTGCATTATCTAGAACCAATGTACACTGTAGGCCATACCGCTGTATTGGCATTTGGCAATGTTATGTGAAAATACTCAAAGAACAAAACGTGGTATGTACTATGCATGACTCACTGTTTAGTCATAGTAATTAAACATGTGCACAAAAATGTGCTATGCAGGGGCGTTTCCATTTATGTTAGAATTACATAAGCAAAGGATGTGAAGTAAAAAAAATGAGCACAAAAACGTCATTTTCAAACAAGCACACATTTAGATTATTTCTTAATGATGTTTAGAAAAATAAATCGTAGTTTTGCTTTTATGTTTACATCGACTAGGGAATAAGGCCCAGGGACCACAGACTAGGGACCAAGGAATAGGGACCAGGGACAAGGGACTAGGAACCAGGGACTAGAGACAAGGGACCAGAGAATAGGGATCAGTGACTCAGAGATTAGAAACCAGGGACTAGGTACCAGTGGACAGAGACTAGGGACCAGCGAATAGGAACCAGGGACCAGAGACTAGGGCCAGTGGCTAGGGACTAGGGACTACAGACCAGGAACCAGGAACCAGGGACTGGGACCATGGACTAGGGACAAGGGACTAGATACTAGGGACCAGAAACTGGGAACCAGGAACCAGAGATTAGGGACCAGTGACCACAGACTAGGGACCAGTGACTAGGGACCAGGGACTAGGGACCATGGACTAGGTACCAGATACCAGATACTAGGGACCAGGGACCAGAAAGTGGGGACCAGAAACTAGGGACTGGGGACCAGGGACCAGGGTTGTTTGCTTTGCGGTTGTTTTATGTGCATCTTTTTGCTGTACGGCTGTTTGCTGTTCAGTTGTTTGCTGTTCAGTTGTTTGCTGTGCCTCTGCTTGCTGTGTGGCTGCTAGCTGTACGGCTGTTTGCTGTTCAGTTGTTTGCTGTGCCTCTGCTTGCTGTGTGGCTGCTAGCTGTACGGCTGTTTGCTGTTCAGTTGTTTGCTGTGCCTCTGCTTGCTGTATGGCTGCTAGCTGTACGGCTGTTTGCTGTGTGGTTCTTTGATGTCTCTCTTTGCTGTACAGCTGTTTGTTGTACGGTTGTTTGCGTTTAAGGCTTTTCGCTGCTCTTTGCCTTTACCGTTTTATTTCTCCTACCAGGGACATTTGTCTGGTCATCAGGTCAAAATGTCTATTGGACGAATTAGTTTCCATTCCTTAAAAGCACTTTGGCAAAAACGGGTTGAAACTTTGCATCATTTTATATTGATGAAAGAAACGGACATTATGGAATAGATGAATAAAAAAAATATATTTTAATGATGTCAACCTCGCTGTCTGGCTGGTGACGTGATTTAAAGCTGAAGTTATAATGAATCGAATGTATCTAGAAGAACAGTTCTGTTCACAGGGGGTCAATGCTATCTCACTGCGGGAATACAAAATACCAGCGGCCTCTCGTATGCTTTCACATATATGTTTTTGGGATTTAAGTTTCAAGGAATACAACTATGCATAACAGCAGATCGGGTAAAATGTTATGGTTTTAAACATATCATTATTGTTGGTTTGTCTTCTATTATTGTTGTTTGTTATTCATGTATTTTCATATGGAAACACTAAAATGATCCTAATGCTAACGTAGTAAAAATGAGAGTGCTATCCCTAGTCCCTGATCCTTAGTCCACAGTCTCCTGGTTCTTGGTCATCTTCAGTTGAGCAGCCATACAGCAAACAACTATACAGCAAACAGCCGTACATCAAAAAACCGCACAGCAAACATCCGTACACGCACACAAAGAAAACAAGCGCACAAACAGCCGTAGAGAAAACAGCTGCACATCAAACAGCCGTAAAGCAAACAGCCGTGCATCAAACGACCGCACAGCAAACAGCCGTACAGCAAACAGCCGTACAGTAAACAGCCGTACATCAAACAGCCGTGCATCAAACAGCCGTGCGCGACAACATGTTCCTAAAAAATATCCTAAAACATATTTTCACTTTCGAAATTTTGAATTTTATCCTTCTCATTCCTCCGGCAATCGACTCTTCCGTAACCGGTACCGTCACGTCGTTGCTGCAGTCACCACCGGCACATAAAGGCGCTGTCTTGGTGTGGTAGCCGTTACAACCACTACGGTCGCTGGTGTCGTGTAACGGAAGTGTCATGGCGTTCCTGTATTTTTTTTTTAGAAATGTCGAAAATAAGAACTAAAATTAAATTTTTTAATATTCTTTTTTAATCGTACACAAAAATAAATAAATAAATGTAAAGTATGTCACAAATGACTGGGGCGGGGGTACAGGACAGAGCTCCATTGTCGTTGAGGTAACTTATAGGATGGAAGGAAACTGCTGTTAATGGGGTTAAGTTAAGGTTAATAGACTCTCACATCTTGATATAGTGGGGATTGTTTCTTTGGATAATAGTATGTTCGGGTTTTCCAGACTTCGCATGATAATTTTTGGGTTAACAATGGGAAGTTCTAATTGACCGGAAATTAGGGGGCAGGGGTGTGTTTATAGATAGCATTCCTGGACCACCTATGGGGGGTAGAGAATCACATATAAGAGGGAGCTTTCACTGAGTTAAGTTAGTTGAGGGAGAGTGAACAGAGGTACGACGAGTTGAGGAAGAGGGAAAGGAGCGACAGTAGTTAGTTGAGGAAGATAGAGAAGAACTACGGATTAGTTGAGGAAAGAGAGAGAAAAGAACTACGATACAACTGAACAGTCAAGTCTACGTTGTGCTTTTGTCTGTCTCAACGCCTAGACACCCACCATATAAATCACAGAGAGGAGCGGTCCTGTACTGACCACTACTAAGTCAACATAGTTTGTGTTAAGTCAGGACCGGAGCCCTCCTCCGTAACAACCGTTCTGTGACAAAGTAAAGCTATCTTTAGCTTTATTGGCTTCATTTCTTGTTTCGAGAACCAAAATGGGTTTTAAAAGATATGATGGAGGTTTTCTTTTATGGGGTGTGGGGTGGGGGTGAGGGGGAGAGGAATTTTTTTTATCCTGGGGAGTTAGGGGGTGGGGAATATTTTATAGTCTAAAATAATTAAATAATGTTTCTCGATTGAATTTATGACCACAACCTTTCAGTCAGTTCAGTGGGATTAAACAAAAATAATTGAACTACTCACAATGGTTCAGTCAGTACAATGGGCTGAAACGCAAATGCTTGAATTACTCACAATAGTTTACTCGGTACAGTGGTCTGGACCTCAAGTATCTGATATACTCTCAAAAGTTGGTCAGTGCAGTGACCTAAAACACAGGTCATGGAATTACTCTCAGCAGTTGGTCAATACAGTGGTCTAGAACTCAGTCATTGAATTAATCTCAACAGTTGGTCAGGACATTGGTCTAGAACTCAGTCATGGAATTACTCTCAACAGATGGTCAGTACAGTGGTCTAGAACTCAGTCATGGAATAACTCTCAGTAGTTGGTCAGTACAGTAGTCTAGAACTCATTCATGGAATTACTCTCAACAGTTGGTCAGTACACTGGTCTAGAACTAAGTCATGGAATTACTTTAAATAGTTGGTCAGTACATTGGTTTGGAACTCAAGACATGGTATTACTCTCAGCAGTTGGTCAGTACAGTGGTCTAGAACTCAGTCATGGAATTACTATCATCAGTTGGTCAGTACAGTGGTCTAGAACTCACTCATGGAATTACTCTCAGCAATTGGTTAGTACATTGGTCTGGAACTTGAGACATGGAAGTACTATCATCAGTTGGTCAATACAGTGGTCTGGATCTCAAGACATGGAATCACTCTCAGCAGTTGGTCAATACAGTGGTCTAGAACTCAGTCATATTATTACTCTCAACAGTAGGTCAGTACATTGGTCTGGAACTCAAGACATGGAATTAATCTCAACATTTTGTGTTAATGTGGAGGCCAGGGTGACAGGAGAACCTCCGTTCAGACTTGCTGGGTGGCTGATCGGTCTAAAATGAGTCTATCACAAGATAGTGGACGGGATCTCTATCCAAAGAAAACGCCCCTGTTAAGTTAAGACATCACCAGCGCCTCGGGTGAGCGCGACTCGTTAACCGTGCAGTGCAACTGATTTAAGTGAAGGCAAACTATGAAATCAAACCCGAGATGGAGTTTCCTAAGTAGTATGACATTGACACAATGAGAATTTCGACAGCTCCTGCGACGCATAACGAATAAAGAGTACAATGAAACAAACACATTCACACACTGCTGGTCATCTACTGCATCCTGATATATTTCCAGACGTCTGAACTAAGTTTTGCCATTGGATCAAATAGGCAATGAAGAAAGAGTTAGGCTGACGAATTAAGCAACCTCCCTCACTTAAACTAACTGTAACTGAAGTCAAGGCTACTTGCTACTCGAAAATTTCCTTGGTCTTCTTCATTTCCTTGGTCTTCTTCATTGCCTTGGTCATCTTTATTGCCTTGGCTATCTTCACTGCTTGCGTCGTTTTCACTGCCTCGGTCATCTTCATTGCCTTGGTTATCTTCATTGACTTGGTCCTCTTCATTGACTTGGTCATCTTCATTGACTTGGTCATCTTCATTGCCTTGGTCATCTTCATTGCCTTGGTCATCTTCATTGACTTGGTCATCTTCACTGCCTTGGTCATCTTTTCTACCTTGGTCATCTTCATTGCCTTGGTCGTCTTCACTGCTCTTGTCATCTTCATTGCGTTGGTCATCTCCATTGCCTTGGTCATCTCCATTGCCTTGGTCATCTCCATTGCCTTGGTCATCTTTTCTGCCTTGGTCATCTTCACTGCCTTGGTCATCTTTTCTACCTTGGTCATCTTCATTGCGTTGGTCATCTTCATTGACTTGGTCATCTTCACTGCCTTGGTCATCTTTTCTACCTTGGTCATCTTCATTGCCTTGGTCGTCTTCACTGCTCTTGTCATCTTCATTGCGTTGGTCATCTTCATTGCCTTGGTCATCTTCATTGCCTTGGTCATCTCCATTGCCTTGGTCATCTTTTCTGCCTTGGTCATCTTCTCTGCCTCGGTCATCTTTACTGCCTTGATCATCTTCATTGCCTTGGTCAACTTCACCTGTCATGGAAGAACAACAAGAGCGACACATTCTGACATTGTGAAATTGCAATGGCCAACAGGATGAAGATCTAGAATGCAGTTGTTATAAAAGTAGATGAAGCCATATACTCTTAAACATTATTTAAGCAGTTTTATTTTCATGTGCGACATGAGTCGATAGTTGGTCATAGGGAAAGATTTGACTGCCACCGATCTGTTAAGTTGGTAAAGTTTGTTAAAATGTGCTTAGTTAAGACAACTTCTTTTGGACAAACATATGCCACAAAACTTTCCAACATTTGGAATGGAGAGGATACGCTAGTAACTGATGTGTATTATCTCCCTTTAGGTAATCTTGGAAGCCATTAATTCCCCTGACAAGACCTTCCAGGAGAATCAGACGCAGGGTTGACGTGGGATCTAAGTAAACAAGGATCAGTGGAGACGTCATGACGCTGTTCATTGGTAAAGAAACGTCTGTATGATCCTTCAAAATCTCTCTCCCGACATCGCGTCGCTAATCATGTTCTTTGTCTCAGACAGTTCGTGAGCGTCAAAGAGAGTGGCACCACCACCCCCCTCTAGACTAATAAAAATAAAATCTACTACATTCAACCACGTACAATCTCTGGTGTAAAAAAAAAGAGAGCGTTGGTGATAGGGATAAGGACCATGAGATGTCAGTACCTTAATGGCATAGCAAAAGTCACGTAGTCAAGAGTCAGAAAGTATGTTCCTGATATTTTTTTTTAGTTTTCGATGAGTTGTAGATTCGGAAAGCTGTCCAGAACGACAATAAATGTATTGATATAAAGCGAGTTCATTGAATAATCTATATTCACAAAATAAAATTGGAAGACAGAGAAAAAGATGGGAAGATAACACCAACGAGTGGAAAGATGCTGTGCGAAGTGCAGAAAACAGAGACGAATGGAGGAGGATATATTTCATGTCATCTGTGGCGCCCCAACGGTCCAAGGACTAAGGGACATGATGATGATAATATAAAACAAAACCAGTTTAATATTATGTAACAGAAGACGCCCTAAAGGTGTAAAGCAGTTGCGGGTTTTTCTGCTCAAAATCGGCCATATTTTAGATCTTTATGTTGGACACTTTTCGACTCCAACTCAACTGCTCCAAATGACCTGTTACTAAGGATTATTAAAGTAACGTAAAAATTAGATGTAGAAAACCCGTGTTGTGATAAGTCAGACCTGAAACCAAACGATACAAGGGTGAGGTCTGGTAAGGCTTCGGGGATCAATTCGATATGGGACCCGTGAGTACCGTGTATGACGGGGTCGTCGGAACGTGTTTGGAATACGTCCAGTGGCTTAATTCAATGGCTTAGCTTTATTGGCACGACGCGCCACAAGCACAATGTAAATGGCATTATCAGACAGGGGCAGGCGGAGGGGAGGGGAAAAGCTTTTAGTATGACAAGTGTCTGAAAGGTGGGAGGCCATAACGACCTGATTGCTGCTACTATGTATGGGGGGGGGGCATATGGTAGGATTACAATGAACGGAAAGTCTAATTTTAGGTTCTTCAGAATATAGGTCAACGCGCGTCGAAGCGCTTCTGAAGAGGGAAGCAGACCAACGAACACACGGATCGCAAACTGTGGCAGTGCCAGGGAAATGAACAACATAGCGAACACACAAGTAAACCCAGCTGTACCAATGACAGTTTCAATTAATACAAATAAATATTTATTTTTTACAACTATTTTCCTGGGGCTATCTTGATTGGATGCCAGGCTCGAAGTGAGGATATGAAACACACAAAAAAACTTTTCTCTATACATTTACGTTTTGCCACAAACTCTTAGCTGACACGCGTGTAATTGGTAACCCGTACAGAAACTCTTAGCTGACACGCGTGTAAATGGTAACCCGTGCAAAACTCTAAGGTGACACGCGTGTAAATGGTAACCCGTGCACAAACTCTTAGCTGACAAGCGTGTAAATGGTAACCGGTGCAAACCCTTAGCTGACACGCGTGTAAATGGTAACCCCTGCACAAAACATTTACATTTTAAAAATGTTGCGGAAAAGCAGAGTCAGCTGATTGACATTTTATGTTTGCCAAACGATAGTTTGGTATGTATATCATGTCATGGTCCCAGGTTATCAAGGGTGCTTGGGTGCCGAACGGTCTAAAATGAGTGAATCCAAAGCTTGTGGGCTGAAATTTAATCCTCAGCAAAACGCCTAGACAAGCCACACAAAAACAACACCAGCAACCAAGGGGTGGATGGGACTCGTTAAACTCATCTCATCAAAGGCAAACTCTGAAATCAAACTCCGTGGATGGCAACTCATCTCATCAAAGGCAACTCATCTCATCAAAGGCAAACTCTGAAATCAAACTCCGTGGACGGCAACTCATCTCATCAAAGGCAAACTCTGAAATCAAACTCCGTGGACGGCAACTCATCTCATCAAAGGCAAACTCTGAAATCAAACTCCGTGGACGGCAACTCATCTCATCAAAGGCAAACTCTGAAATCAAACTCCGTGGATGGCAACTCATCTCATCAAAGGCAAACTCTGAAATCAAACTCCGTGGATGGCAACTCATCTCATCAAAGGCAAA
>CAXITT010000047.1:518697-530597 GCA_964033795.1 Lymnaea stagnalis | reverse complement strand
CCGTTGTACTTTGTTAAAAATTTTTCAACACCCCCCCCCCCCCCCCCCCAAAAAAAAAAGAAACCGCACATATTGACACCTCAGCTGTCTTCCATTAAAGTTGTATTCAAAAATAAAAGATCAAACGATCGGGTATGTCATTTTGCAATGGTCAAAGTGGTTCAGCAACAAAAGTGCTTCCCACCTCCCCTCTCTCCCGCACCCCCATGGCTGTTAGCGGGCGTACGACATCGCATTACACCGGGACACACATGAACGCTGGATGCTTAAATGTGTTTTCTAATACAGTTACGAAAAAAACAAAAAAACTCATGCTTTTTAAACGAAACGAAAAGACCAGACAAAAAAAGGGCAATATTTTTGTAATCATTTTGTAAAGCTTTAAAAAAAAATAATAAAATAAAATAAAATCCTGTATAAACGGACACAATTCAATTATTTCCCTTCAGTGTAAGATTATGGCACTCTTTTCTCCATTATTGGCTACGACTTTTATACATTGCTAATCACTGCGTTGGGAGCGGGGGGGGGGTTATTAGATACATGAGCGTACTGAATTGTTGTGATTATACTTCTATTAGAACAGAATACTTGGATCACGTGAGTATCATCTTTCTTGCAGGGGTTACATTATATTAAATCCTGGGAGCGGGGGGGGGGGGTTATTAGATACATGAGCGTACTGAATTGTTGTGATTATACTTCTATTAGAACAGAATACTTGGATCACGTGAGTATCATCTTTCTTGCAGGGGTTACATTATATTAAATCCAACGGCCCCATTTTAAATTCTCGTCAATTATTGTTTCCCCTTTTTTCTTTTAGTTAAACGTTTCATTTATTTGATTTCATTTTGAAAAACAAAACAACAACAACAACTCGTTAAATAAATTCAACAAACTATGAGCCGTGTTTGTTTGTTTGTAACAATGCATATGATTTGTCAACAATACGTAATAATAAATACTCTCAACGCCAAAGGCCGGCTTGGAATACCTTTTCTTAGGCAGTTCATCTTGATCTGACAGAGGGCGTGCACAATATAACTGTACAAATTGGTTCAAAAAATATGTATTGATAATAAATACGATATTTGTTTAGTCTATGTTCTAAATGTTTAGTTCAATTTTTTGTCTCTTACTTTTTTTTTATTCAAGGACGAGTTAAGACCAGATTTATGTTTCGATGCCGACCGTGGAGGATTCCTGAAAACATGATTCCTGCGTGCTTTATGAGTATGGACCACATAGAAATCAAAAATAGAAGTCATACATATTTTGATTTGAAAAATGTGGCTCTCAACTTTTTATTTTTACTTTTAAAAACAGTTTTAAAAATGCACTTAAGTATTATTACATTTCATTCAGTAATTGGGGCTTTGGTGATCAATGATGCCATTTAACAAAAAAGGCAAGTTAGCTGAATTGCGACAAAACCAATCTTATATGACGTCATTTGTCATCGAGAGCGGGAAAAGGGGTTGTTGTAAAGTCATTTTAGAACCACTGGCTTCTGGAACAGCGCAGCTATTGTTTGACATTTAAAAAAACAAAATCTGGCAGGAATCAGAGTAGAACAGTGCGATGACTGTTCCGCAGGGCTAATTTCCGGGGATTCCCATTAAGATGCATCACGGGACGGGGCCATAAACAAGGGAGACAATTGCGGCTCAGTGCATACATTAGAACATCATCTCCCGCGTCAAGACATCGTAACGTGACGTGGACGTTGGACAATCTCAGAGCTGGGGTATCAGTGGACGTCATGACAGAAATGTCTTCCCCATGGTGATTTAATATGTTGTAAATTGTAATGAAATCTGATGCTGTTATTTTTCTTTCTTTGCATATATATATTATGTGTAGTTCTGCAGTGCAATATTATGTATGATATTAACCATAACAAATGGCATAGCAAGATGACTAGGCGCTAATAACAAAAATAATATTAAAATCTATTTAAAAAAAATTTATATAAAAAAAAACAACTCATTGGACTCAAAGGTAAGATAAGACAACCATTGGGGGTGCCTGTGAATTATAATAGTAGTACATATGTATATCAAGCTTCAAGCTCCTATTAAAAAGTAAATGAACTGATTTATTTTATAGTTTTACAAACATATATTTACTTTGAAATTGGTGAAAAAAAAAAAAAAATTAATTATTCGCTTTAAAAAAAAAATGAGATCAAACGTCCGTCGATCAATTTTCCGTCGATGAAATTTCTTTCAAACACATTTCAGGTAGCCATACAATGTACAGTTAGGGTATTTCTTCTCAGCTGGGTCGGCCCTACGGTTGCTGGAGCCGCAGCGAAGCTCAACGTTGTCACCTCTTTTAAGTATAATCATACACATTTTTTTCAAGGAAAACCCATTGGTTAGGTAATCAGTTTAGGACCTAGTTATTTGTTTTGTTTTTTTTGTTTTGGATAAAAAAGTAAACAATGACAATACTATGGTTTATCAGAGCGTGTATTTGTACAGCATGAACAATTAGCCTACCGATGATCTTTTATTTTCTGGCTTTTAGCTCAGAAAATCTTTTCATTGCACTTTCGATTTTTCTTCCATGGCGCCCCCCCCCCCCATGCAATGCTTTCTCCTATTTTGTAAATCGTTGCATGCGCCCTAAGCAGTTGGCGCCCCGGGGAACTGACCGAGTTGCCGGTACCGTACCTTGAGCTTCTCAGGTGCCATTCAAAGAAAACAAAATATATATATAGCTAAGAAGTCAAAATGTACTTTTAACTCTTTCCACAAATGAACTTCAGGTTTCTGAACGAGGTCAAGCGTGGTGACTTTAGACAAGACTTTTTTAAAAAGCTAGTCACATTTTTCCAAGCTGGTCATCTTTCCCTTTAAGAGCATGTTATATATATGAATACCGATCAGCCTTTAAAAGGCTGCGCTAAAATCGAACCAAGTTAATCAGTTCATTTGGTTACTACTTAACTTCAATAATTTCATTTATATCTTGATGATTACATTTATTTGATTCTGATAGGGTACGATGCTGCATCCACGTACTGGCCTATGTGCAACGGTTTGGTAAACGGTGCGGCCATCCTAACGGCTCCTAGCGGGTGCCAGGGCAGCCTTAAAACTTTCGATTGATGTCGGGTCCACGGCGGCATTGTCCAGGTGGTTCCAAGCAATGATTGTTCGTGGGAAGAATGATTTTTTTTTTGAACTGTGTAACACCGAGGCACAGTGAAGCATTTACTATTGTTCCGAATGTAACTGCTCATGGAGTGGTCAGAGGTGAAGCCAGTGTTTATTGAGCGTTGGGCTCTGATTAAGCGACATCGCTTCTGTAGGGTGAGGAGATACATGTCAGCATAGATGGCCGGCACTAGCCCCGTGGTGCCTTTATCTTGGGTGGCTTCATTTATATTTTGATTAATAAATAAATTAAGTTAGCTTCATGTTTATTTTTGAAATCATGTTCCTACGTGAAAAATTATTTTTAATTATTTTTCTCTTAAATAGGGATCCTGATATATGTATGAGTGTGGATTGTGCTATAGGTGTAGCTATAGATACTGCTATATGTATGACTGTGGATTGTGATATAGGTGTAGCTATAGATACTGCTATATGTATGACTATGGATTGTGATATAGGTGTAGCTATAGATACTGCTATATGTATGACTATGGATTGTGATATAGTTATAACTATAGATACTGCTATATGTATGACTATGGATTGTGATATAGGTGTAATTATAGCTACTGCTATATGTATGACTATGGATTGTGATATAGGTGTAATTATAGATACTGCTATATGTATGACTATGGATTGTGATATAGTTATAACTGTAGATACTGCTTTATGTATGACTATGGATTGTGCTAAATGTATCACTATGGATTGTGATATAGTTATAACTATAGATGCTGCTATATGTATGACTATGGATTGTGCTACATGTATGACTATGGATTGTGCTACATGTATGACTATGGATTGTGCTACATGTATGACTATGGATTGTGCTACATGTATGACTATGGATTGTGCTACATGTATGACTATGGATTGTGCTACATGTATGACTATGGATTGTGCTACATGTATGACTATGGATTGTGCTACATGTATGACTATGGATTGTGCTACATGTATGACTATGGATTGTGCTACATGTATGACTATGGATTGTGCTATATGTATGACTATGGATTGTGCTACATGTATGACTATGGATTGTGCTACATGTATGACTATGTATTGTGCTACATGTATGACTATGGATTGTGCTACATGTATGACTATGGATTGTGCTACATGTATGACTATGGATTGTGCTACATGTATGACTATGGATTGTGCTATATGTATGACTATCGATTGTGCTATATGTATGACTATGGATTGTGCTACATGTATGACTATGGATTGTGCTACATGTATGACTATGGATTGTGCTATATGTATGACTATGGATTGTGCTATATGTATGACTATGGATTGTGCTATATGTATGACTATGGATTGTGCTATATGTATGACTATGGATTGTGATACATGTATGACTATGGATTGTGCTACATGTATGACTATGGATTGTGCTACATGTATGACTATGGATTGTGCTACATGTATGACTATGGATTTGCTTATATGTATGACTATGGATTGTGCTATATGTATGACTATGGATTGTGCTATATGTATGACTATGAATTGTGCTATATGTATGACTATGGATTGTGCTTATTGTATGACTATGGATTGTGCTACATGTATGACTATGGATTGTGCTATATGTATGACTATGGATTGTGCTATATGTATGACTATGGATTGTGCTATATGTATGACTATGGATTGTGCTATATGTATGACTATGGATTGTGATACATGTATGACTATGGATTGTGCTACATGTATGACTATGGATTGTGCTACATGTATGACTATGGATTGTGCTACATGTATGACTATGGATTTGCTTATATGTATGACTATGGATTGTGCTATATGTATGACTATGGATTGTGCTATATGTATGACTATGAATTGTGCTATATGTATGACTATGGATTGTGCTTATTGTATGACTATGGATTGTGCTACATGTATGACTATGGATTGTGCTATATGTATGACTATGGATTGTGCTATATGTATGACTATGGATTGTGCTATATGTATGACTATGGATTGTGCTATATGTATGACTATGGATTGTGCTATATGTATGACTATGGATTGTTCTATATGTATGACTATGGATTGTGCTATATGTATGACTATGGATCGCGCTCCGTGTATTCCCTCAATACATTACTATTTTATTTCGCTAAACGTTGGTATTAAGTACAGAGCAATCTTTTGAATGTCCACGGGATTACATTTCATCACGACTGAAGAAAATTGTATTTGGCAGTCAAGTCGGCCTCCTCTGTAACTCTAAACCAAGTATTTTTTTAACAAGAACCCGAAACCTTTAATTTCTTATTATGAGTAACTAGAGCCATTTTATTCATCTGAAATGGTCCTAAATTTTAAAGAGATTTTTAAAATTAACTTTTTTTTTTCATTTTCACTAAATCTGAAAAATTTTATTTGTGTAGGAAGAAAGTAACTAGCTTTACTCCAACAATCACAATCAAGCCAACAGAATGGGAAGCTTATGTCCGAAGTCATTATTTTTTTAATAGAGCTGATTTTGTATCCCAAGTCTGACGTCCACGCGCGTTCTTTAGTTTACGAACCTAAGCCAGGCATCTAGACGATAAAATAATGAGCCGTCATTATTTCGTTATTGTGTAGTTAAGCACTGTATACCCTTTAATTTTTTAGAGCTTTTTTTTTTTTACAAAAATGAAACATGAAGTTTGAAAGAACAGATTGTACTTAATTCCAATCAATTTTAACTGTCAATTTCGTGAATTATTAATAGTCATAGTGAACTCTTAAATTAAATACCAGTGGGTAGGCGGGATTCCTTGCATCACTCGAGCGGGGGGTGGTGGTTGGGTGAGGTAGGATAGAAGCCCCCCCAAGGGATTTATAGAAATAACGTGAAAACGATAAGGGTTAGACACTGTTAAATTTTATATGAATATTTTGATAAATTGTTGGTTACTAAATGGGCGAAACTTGACATGAATCACAGATTTATTACTTTCTTAAAGTACAGAGCGGGATTACCTTCATTCTTTTGTTTTTAATCCCGTGACGGGGGAATAATCAGCGCTTTTTTTTTTTAATTTTAAAATCGATTACTTTAATATCGTAGATATGGCAACCATAACTTTTCTTTTTATTTGACGCTTTCACATTTTTTATCAAAACTTTAAAAAAAAATTAAAATAAAAGGAACTATGATCGTTTATAATAAGTTTCCGCCGTCTGGCAAGAGTGTAACAAAGAACTATTTTATTGCTTTTATTAACGTGATAAGGTTTTCGTGGCGAAAACGTTTCATGACCTGACGGTTGTCTATGTGTTGTTAATCCATTGGCGTTATCGCAATACCTGGGAAATCATTGGTCGACACACTACTTCTGACACTGACTCTTCCTTCGTTTATCATTGGGTTTGTTCTTTGCTAGAAGTGTGGTGGACTGATTGGTGGACTGATCGTTGGACTGATTGGTGGACCGATTGGTGGACCGATTGGTGGACTGATTGGTGGACTGATTGGTGGACCGATTGGTGGACCGATTGGTGGACCGATTGGTGGACTGATTGGTGGACTGATTGGTGGACCGATTGGTGGACTGATTGGTGGACCGATTGGTGGACCGATTGGTGGACTGATTGAATCAAAAATTTGTACTGAACTGAGGGGCGATATTGAGTAATCCTTTTAAAACAGAGGGGCGTATGTGAAACCCCTGGATAAGTGTCCAAGGTATGCACAGCTTTATGTTGATTGCAGTGAGATGAATGCAGGCTGTTCTATATTTTAACTTATCCGACAGACTGATCTTTTCTTTCTTAATGCCACTTTCACTACCACTGAGCTTATGACTTGGTTTCGTTAGGTCTTATAATAAATCCACCACTGAGATTATGACTTGGTTTCGCTTGGTCTTGTAGCAAATTTTAACATAATCTGGACATCTCCATATCATAAACTGTTGTACTGCTATAAACAGTAGTCCCTGATTGAGCTAACTAACCAAATTCAATCATCTGCTCTAACATCACCCACCCCCACCCCCTAATCCACAAAACGAATCTAAAGGTCCAGAAATGATGCATTTCAATAAATAATACAACATTTTAACTCTACTTTTTATGTGTGCTGATTTTACTTGAAGCAATATTGTAGCTTGTTTCTTTCGGTCATATGAAACCAGCAGAAGCTCTTGCCCCCTAAACAACTACAACTTCTTTTAATCTGAAGCCCGGTCTCTTCATCCTTTTTCTGGAGCCCCAAACTCAAGGCCGAGTTGAAGCGGAACAGCCCCGCGTGAATTGAAAATGAGGCTCTTGGCCATGCCTGGATAGCTTTGGTATTAGCAGGGCGTCTGACCAAGATCAAGACAAATAGACCACAGTTGTCGCGTCCGATCCAATGAAATCCATTTTCTCTTTTGGGATGAGCTTTTAGGAAGAAAAAAAAAAGTATTCCCATTATTGTGTACTCAGCTCTTGGCCAGTGGCCTTTCTCTTTTATTCCCTATTTAAAATATTCTCAGGAGCCCACACACCAGCACCCCCTCCCCCCCTTTTCTTTCCCCCTTTATTCTTCCCCAATAATGTATTTGATGCTCTGAAATCCCCCTGTGTTTAGATGCCATTTATTTGTGTTATAATCTAATGGGCTTGTCTTTAGAAAGGTTTTAAAAGGATTTTTTTTTTTTTTAAATTTTCATTTTATTGAGCCAGACCGGAGCATTAAAAGTTTGTGATTATTTTTTTTTTTTTGGGGGGGGGGGGTAGGTGGGAGATGCCGGTAATTACTTTTTAAAAAATAATGGTTCACAGCAAAGTCTTTTCTTGTTCAATGGGATAGAACAACCATAGAGTCAGTCAATCTTTCGGCGAATCGTTGAAGGGGTAAAGAGGATATGCCCTCCATCTCTTAATGTGTGTTGACCGGGTAAAAAAATTGTATTGACCACCTGTAGATGGGCTGGGGAAAACTTTGATGGGGTAAAATTATGTTTACCTCCTGTAGTGGTAAAATTTGTGTGAGGCAAAAGGATATCTTTCCCTCTTTTGAAAGTAAACCTCTTTACGTGGTTAAAGGATATGCTTACCTCTTGTAGACGTAAAATGTTGATGTTGTAAAAGGATATGATTGGGTTTGTTTACCCCAGTTTCTAGTGTTCATCTTTAAAACGTGAAATTTGTATCATTTTGTACTCAACCCTCCACATAAATCCCATTACCTGTTAAAAAAATAATAAAAATGCACACATAATTGCCGGTCAATGACGTTAGTAACTCAGGATGAACCAGCAAAAGAATTAGTTTTATTGACTCATCCTCAACCTACCGGGAGACGCCGATGCTACTGAAAGTAAAGAGGTCCACTGAAAGTGCAGAGGTCCACTAAAAGTAAACAGCTCCACTGAAAGTACAGCGGTCCACTGAAAGTACAGAGGTCCACTGAAAGTACAGAGGTCCACTGAAAGTACAGACCTCCACTGAAAGTACAGAGGTCTACTGAAAGTGCAGAGGTCCACTAAAAGTAAACAGCTCCACTGAAAGTACAGAGGTCCACTGAAAGTAAACAGCTCCACTGAAAGTACAGAGATCCACTGAAAGTAAACAGCTCCACTGAAAGTACAGAGGTCCACTGAAAGTAAACAGCTCCACTGAAAGTACAGAGATCCACTGAAAGTAAACAGCTCCACTGAAAGTGAAAAGATGTTTAACTAGGGACGTTTTTCTTACTTCGCCAAATCTGTCTTCGCTCAAATCAGTGGCGTATGAAAGGGGGGTGGCGCTCCACCTCTGGCGTCACATTTGTATCCCTCTATATAATTGTGGACGGCATTCTCGGTGCAAGAGACGCAAGGCATACTTTTAGTTTATTGGTCATTACTACTCATTATTATGAGATATCGGAATTCTATTTGAATATATTCTATACAGTATGTTTAATTATTGAAATATTAGTTCCAAAAAAAAAAAAAGCATGATGTAGGAAAAAACCAAGGCATCCATTTAGTGATACTCATGAAAGGGAGGAATTTGAAAGGAATTTTCTTTTGATGACGTGGGATGACTGTTAAAAACAAGCTCAATGCTGGCCGATGTGACAGCTGGAATAATATAAGCCTATGTGACAGCTGGAATAATAAAGGTCTATGTGACAGGTGAAAAAATATAGGCCTATGTGACAGCTAGAATAATATAGGCCTATGTGACAGCTGGAATAATATAGGCCTATGTGACAGCTGGAATAATATAGGCCTGCGTGACAGCTGGAATAATATAGGCCTATGTGACAGCTGGAATAATATAGGCCTATGTGACAGCTGGAATAATATAGGCCTATGTGACAGCTGGAATAATAAAGGTCTATGTGACAGGTGAAAAAATATAGGCTTGCGTGAAAGATTGTGTAATAAATGCCTGTTTGAAAGCTTGGGGTGTTTTACCCCAAAAAGACATGTTTTTTATGGTTCTTTGGTTAATCCACCACTGCGATCATGAATTGGCTTCGTTTGGTCTTATCGTTAATCCACCAATGCAATTATGACTTGATTTAGGTTGGTCTCATCTGGGTCTCATTCCCCACTGAGATTATGACTTTTTTTAGTTAGGTCTCATAGTAAATCCACCACTGAGATTATGTCGTCATTTAGTTTGGTCTTATAGCAAATCCACCACTGAGATTATGTCGTCATTTAGTTTGGTCTTATAGCAAATCCACCACTGAGATTATGTCGTCATTTAGTTTGGTCTTATAGCAAATCCACCACTGAGATTATGTCGTCATTTAGTTTGGTCTTATAGCAAATACACCACTGAGATTATGTCGTCATTTGGTTTGGTCTTATAGCAAATCCACCACTGAGATTATGTCGTCATTTAGTTTGGTCTTATAGGGAATCCACCACTGAGATTATGTCGTCATTTAGTTTGGTCTTATAGCAAATCCACCACTGAGATGATGACTTTGTGACTTACCACGGGCTTTCAATTGAAATTCTTCCTCCCGTTGACACTTAGTTCGATAAAGGCAAACGCGTCCTTGGGTTTGATCAACACATGGACACATAGCCGTCCATCCATTGCCCCTAGACAGTTGTTTGTACTACGCTCGGGCTGGGGGGCCCCCTCGAGACCCCATGGCATAAAGGTATTTAACACGTAGTTCGGTGACAAGAATAGTCAAGTAGAAATATAATTAGAAATCAACTTCAGTGTTTGCAATTATTATTATTTCTTTAAATATAAAAAAGGACATAATTGACAACCCGCTCCTTCAGCCACTCGGACCTGACCCTAATATTACTCAGTTTCACATGTCCCTCGTCTCACACGGGCAGTAGCGTGTAAATTATATTGGTTTTTTTTTTTTTTGTGACGTTAGGGGTCGGCACGGCACATCAGGACCTTTAAATTAATTTCATTTTGTAAAGAAGAAGATTAAACAAATAAAATAGTTGTAAAGTTGTGTAACAGCTTGAATAATTCTTATAAAATAACATTACTATTTAGCAACAGTTAAAAAAAAAACATTGAAAATGTTCATAGAAGATCTCTGTTGCTCTTAGATTAAGTGTAGATTGATGCAAAATTAAATTTTAGGTAGCCGCCAAAATGAACCCTTGTATTTTGAAGCTATCAAAATTTATCGCAGAAGATGTTAAAGGAGCGCCCATCCAACCGCCTGCACCTGCCACCACTTTGACATGGGAGCCTTCGGGGTCCTTGATTTCCTTCTCCCCCCCCCATCCCCCTTTACCCGTTTCGTTCCGGAACGATTTTGTTCATATGCCAGCGCCATTTCGAGAATCGTATTTTTCAGCTTTCCATGTCACAAAAATTCTATTTATATATATTTTTTAAAAAAATTTTCAGGTGGGGGGGGGCGACTCAAAGTCCACCCATGTGACACATTGTCTAGCCTCGCCACTGGCTGAAATCTACGATGGCTGATTGGTGTAAGAAAAGGCACGTGATTTAATAAACATTGATACAATCAATATAGTCTTGGTGTCCGTATTATTAATAAGTTTGAAGATTTAGTTTCTTATTCTTTAATTAATGTCGTTATGAAATAAACCAGCTATTGTACATGTTTTGTAAGTTGTTCAATAAATATTTGATTCAATTCGCCGAGATATGTTTATACGGGGTGAAATATATTTCAATCCATCCCTGTGGTGGTACAGCCCATGTAGGGCTTTGGTCAGCCTCACCTTTTCCTTCCACTCAGACTTCACGGATGCTTTTCTTTTCCATGCTTGGATTCCCAGCTGCTAGCTGCTGTGGATCTTTTCCCACACGATCCACCCATCTAATCCTATGTCTCTCTTTGAGATTGTTTGATGTATTAGGAGTGGCTAAAACTCCTGCTCTAAACAGGCTTATTATGTTCAAAGTAGCGATCCAAAAATCATGACCATATCCAGACGTAGATCAATTTTCATTGGAATCAGAAGTAAACTTAAAATTTTAGGAAAACGGGACATGATGTCACCTACTCTCCAAGCACACATAATTGTTCGGATCTGTATGTTCATCAGTAAAAACGCAATATTGCTGCAGAAGATAGCCTACATTTTTTAAAATTAATTTGTTTGGCTTAAAAGGTTTGTTCTTTTAGCAAAATAATGGAATACTCTATTATTCTTTATTATTATGTACGACACTTAGTCCTGTTTTTCCTCCTGTTGGGTTAATCTTGTGTACACTCTTATTGTGTTTGCTGTTTTTTTTTTTTTTTTTTTTTTTTTTTTTTTTTTT
>CAXITT010000047.1:469773-518210 GCA_964033795.1 Lymnaea stagnalis | reverse complement strand
CCCCCCAAACCAAAAAATTATGTTCGCTAATTTTTCAAAAACATGTGTTTTCCGAGGGTCTTAGGCGACCTATGTGTATGGGGCGTTTGCCCCCCCCCCCCCACACACACATGTGTCACGATCCACAGGTTGTGAACCGCTGGTCTAAAGGAACTTGTAAAACAAGGTAAGTGGACGCTTGTATTGAGAGGCAGGACTATGAGGAAAGGTTTCTGAAAGATGCTGCGTCTTATCGTGTTGTTCCGTATTTCGAATCAAGCTCCCCACAGGCCTTGTTCTTCTATTTCCTTCACACAGCTTGACCGCAGTACTTCCTGTATAAAGCGTTGAAAGCGGCTCGCGAAACCTTCCGGGAACTGACTTGGTGTTGTTGTTTTTTTTTTTGCATAACGTGCAAAAATTTATAATTACAGCGTAAAATTGTAGAGCTTTAGCAATAATCATCAACTGACACCATCGGCCAAATTATCGTAGTTGACCACCGAGTCTGCTTCGTTGAGTGAACGGCTGGGTGGGTTGAGCTCAAATTTTACTTTATAGTTTCATGCCTAGGTATAGAGTTAAGTTACTTCAACCACCATTTTTTTTTTGTAAGCATTAGATGTTTAAAAAAAAGTAAAAAGAATTTTACTTTTGTCGATAGCGCGAATATTATAATTTTAATACTAAATATATATATATATATTTTAATATTCTATCAATGACGAGTCAAAACGCTTTAAAAGCTAGAAAATAAAATAAATTGTATTAAAATTTAGTAAGGTAACAAAGTTAACATTCTACCCTACCGTCTCCTTTTTGGCATGCTCAATATGTCAAAGATACATAAATGCTTTGTCGGACGTGAGAGTGTGTAACTGTGTTTGTGGATCATTTTAAAGACCACTAAACTCCATATTTAACCGGAAGTTGCACTTTCAATAGGGGCGCAGTTTCAAGGGAATCCTAATCAATCCCCATGCTTACATTTTGTACACATCTGCTTTCCTTCAGTTGTATTCTTCTTCTTGTTGTTTGACTTCATGTACGCTTGCATCCATTCGCCCGTGCAACGATTTCACTGTGCTGCGTCTATCGGTGAAGAGATATCATTTATTTTATTTTGTTGTAATGGGGAAAGCGGTCGAAACGTGAGCCACGCTAAGCTTTAGTCATTTTTGTTGTGTAACTATGCTGTTAGCGCAACAATGGTTGTTTGTTTTTTGTTTTTAACTGGAAGGACGGGAAAATTACTCAATTAACTGTAAACGCCAGTTGAATCATTTGAGAGAGAGAGAGAGTACATTGTTACGCACTGACTTGTATTGGGAGAAATTAATCTCCTATTTTAATTTTAATTGGCTCGTTGTAAACAGTGCCTAACAAAGGACGATACCATATAATCAAAAATATTAAAGATACGACCCAAAACAGTTTCTAGTTACAATTAATTAAGATTTATTATCTCTTAAGATAATTACAAAATAAAATAAAATAAAATTACAATCTTCAACTTACAGTATGGCAGATGTCGTACCGGTACACAGTTAATACAATTAGAAAGAATGATGCCAATAAATAATACGAAATAAACACATATAAGTAGGAGCACACAAATACACAAAGAATAAAACACGCCTCGTAATGTTAAGAGAATCTATCGGAAATCTCCGTCTGTCGTCCGTGCCTGTCAATCCCTTATATAGGTGGGTCTACCGACGCCCAAGCCCTGCCTTCGAGACATTTCGAGAAAAATCCCAATCATTCTACCAAATACTATTTGGAACAGATTAATTATTTTTAGTGGTTGGCGGTGTAAACAAGAAATACATCAAAGACCTAAGCCACACCCCTTTGTGAACACAGCGTCTCATGCGGGGTCAATCAGAGGGCACGCACGAGAAATATTATGTAAACAAGCTCTCTATAACACCTCCCCTCTTAAAAGAAAAAAAATTCATTGTTCAAAAATGGAATTCTTTTTCCATTAAAATTGAAGAAAGTACATTTCTTACTCTCAAAATATTAGACAAAAACTTCTTAACAGCTTATAAACAATAACATAAGTGAAAATTAATTTCTGGACAAAGTATCTGCAATGACATTGTCTTTGCCTTTAATATGTTTGATGTCCAAATTATATTCTTGTAAAAATAGGCTCCATCTTAACAATCTTTGATTTTTGGAGACCATCTTATTCAAAAATGTTAAAGGATTGTGATCAGTAAAAACAAGTACTGAATGTAAAGAACAACTGACATAAAAATCAAATTGTTGGAGAGCAAGAATTAAACCTAAACATTCCTTTTCTACAGTGGAATAGTTTTTCTGATGTGAGTTGAATTTCTTTGAGAAATAAGAGACAGGATGATCTACATTGTGGTCATCTTCTTGAAAAAGAACTGCACCAATGCCAACATCACTGGCATCTACAGCTAATTTAAACTGTTTGTTAAAGTCTGGTGCAATGAGAACAGGAGCATTAGCAAGTATATTTTTAATGTTTTCGAATGCTTCCTGACAAGCATCTGACCAATGAAATTTTGCATTTTTCTTTAACATATTACTTAAAGGAGAAGCAATAACTGAGAAATTTTTGCAAAATTTTCTATAATAACCTGCCATTCCCAAAAATCTCATTAACTGTTTTCTAGTAGTGGGTGGTGGAAGTGATACAATAGCATTTATCTTAGCTTGAACAGGCTTTACATGACCTTGACCCACTATGTGACCTAAATATTCCACAGTTGCATGACAAAATTCACATTTATTTAAATTTACAGTTACATTTGCCTGCAAAAATTTTTTAAACAGAGATCTTAATTGGTTTACATGAGATGAAAAATCTTGACTGTAAATAATTACATCATCAATATAGGCGCTGCAATTTTCCTGGTCAGCAATAATGTTATTTACAAGACGTTGGAATGTAGCTGGGGCATTTTTCATTCCAAACGGCATTACTTTATATTGATATAAACCATCTGGAGTACAAAAAGCAGAGATTTCTTTTGCTCTGTCAGATAGAGGAACCTGCCAATAACCTGATAGTAAGTCTATCTTGGTTACATATTTGGCATCACCTATTCGATCTATAAGATCGTCTATCCTTGGAATCGGAAAGGAATCAGTCTTTGTGAATGCATTCACTTTCCTGAAGTCAGTACAAAACCTGTAACTTTTGTCAGGCTTTGGGACTAAAATACATGGTGAACTCCAGTTACTAGAGCTTGGTTCAATTATATCATTTTCAAGCATGTATTTTATTTCAGACCGGATTATTTCAAGTTTTTCCGGATTGACCCTATAGGGGTGTTGCTTGACCGGAACTGCATTGCCAATGTCAACATCATGTACAGCAATGTTGGTTTTATTAGGTACATCAGGGAAGAGTAAAACAAAATCTGCAATAACAGACTTAACAACATCCTTCTCTGACAATGACAAATGTCCTAGTTTCTTATCTAAGTTGGCCAATACTTCTGAATTTTTAAGTTTATAATTACCAACTTTTTCTGGGACACTATCAAAGGTTTCAGTAACATTTTCTTTAAGTACTGAAGTTACAGTTGAGATTGTGTTAACATTTGTTTCTGAGGATGGACAATGATCATCACATTTTCTATCAAAATATTCTTTTAACATGTTAATGTGACATAACTGTTTCTTTCTTTTACGATCTGGTGTTAACACAATGTAATTTAAATCATTGATTTTGGACTCAACAACATAAGGACCAAAATATCTAGCTTGTAGTGCTTGCCCTGGTATCGGCAAAAGCACAAGCACTTTGTCCCCTGAAGCAAACTGTCTGAATTTTGACTTTTTGTCATACCAAACTTTCATTTTAGATTGTGAATCTTTTAAATGTGTTTTAGCCAAATTAACGGCATTAAAAAGTTTAGTTTTAAATTTTTGGACATAGTCAAGAAGTCCTTCCGTGGGTGTCGATGACATCCACGTGTCTTTTAAAAGTTTAAGGGGACCGCGAACCGTGTGGCCAAACACCAGTTCGAAGGGGCTGAATCCAAGTGATTCTTGAACTGCTTCTCTTGCGGCGAACAGTAGCATGTTGATGCCTTCATCCCAGTCTTTCTCTTGTTCTAGGCAGTAGGTTCTCATCATGTTCTTCAACGTCTGATGGAATCGCTCAAGTGCTCCCTGTGACTCAGGATGATATGCACTCGACAAGCAGTGTTCTATGCCCAACTGGTTCATCACTTGTTTGAATATTCCAGCCTTGAAGTTGGTTCCTTGGTCAGACTGTACAGACTTCGGAAGACCAAACAATGTAAAAAACTTCGTCAAGGCTTTGACGATGTTCGGAGTCTTGATATTGCGAAGAGGAATAGCTTCTGGGAACCTTGTTGACGCACACATGATTGTCAGCAAGTATTGGTGACCTGATTTTGTCTTTGGCAGAGGTCCAACGCAGTCTATAATCACGCGACTGAAAGGTTCTTCGAATGCTGGAATGGGTTGAAGAGGAGCTGCTGGTATCTTCTGATTTGGTTTCCCTACAACCTGACAAATATGACATGATCTGCAGTATTCAACCACATCTTTCTTGATTTTGGGCCAAAAGAAGTGCGACGTGATTTTGTGATATGTCTTCTTTACTCCCAAATGACCTGAAAGTGGTGAGTCATGGGCTAAGTTCAGGACTTCGTTCCGGAATGGGGTAGGAACTACTATTTGATGAACTATCCTCCATTCTTCATCAGCATTTGCGTCTGGAGGTCGCCATTTCCTCAAAAGTATGTCATCTTGAAGGTAATAACATATAGGGAATTGTTCAGCTTCTTCTTGGGTCAAAGCGTTCTCTCGAAGTTTGACTATTTCTGGATCACTCTTCTGTTCTTCAATAAGTTGCATTCGAGTTGGAGTCTTGTAATTATTAGCCTCTTCATTTAGACTTGCAAAAAATGTTTTTCCCAGGTCAATTTCAGGAAGAATTTTATTGCCTTTTTGTGAAATCTCTTTTGGGGAGATCTTGGAACTCATGGCCCTTGTCACAGCACATGCTGGATACAATTCTTGATCTTCTTCTTGATTTTCATTTAAACAAGGTTCATGAGTAACGATGGGCTCGGCTATCACCTTCCCACGAGCTAAGTCATTGCCTAGCAGCAACGAGATGCCGTCCAATGGTAATGTTGGTCGGACACCCACAACCACAGGTCCGGAGACTAAGTCTGATTTTAGGTTGATGAGATGTAAAGGTACATCTATGCATCCCAGCTCTACACCTCGTAACAGGATGTTGCTCCCAGTAGCAGTAGATTCAGATAAGGGAAGTATACCCTCAAGTATTCTGATTTGGTTTCCCTACAACCTGACAAGTATGACATGATCTGCAGTATTCAACCACATCTTTCTTGATTTTGGGCCAAAAGAAGTGCGACGTGATTTTGTGATATGTCTTCTTTACTCCCAAATGACCTGAAAGTGGTGAGTCATGGGCTAAGTTCAGGACTTCGTTCCGGAATGGGGTAGGAACTACTATTTGATGAACTATCCTCCATTCTTCATCAGCATTTGCGTCTGGAGGTCGCCATTTCCTCAAAAGTATGTCATCTTGAAGGTAATAACATATAGGGAATTGTTCAGCTTCTTCTTGGGTCAAAGCGTTCTCTCGAAGTTTGACTATTTCTGGATCACTCTTCTGTTCTTCAATAAGTTGCATTCGAGTTGGAGTCTTGTAATTATTAGCCTCTTCATTTAGACTTGCAAAAAATGTTTTTCCCAGGTCAATTTCAGGAAGAATTTTATTGCTTTTTTGTGAAATCTCTTTTGTGGAGATCTTGGAACTCATGGCCCTTGTCACAGCACATGCTGGATACAATTCTTGATCTTCTTCTTGGTTTTCATTTAAACAAGGTTTATGAGTAACGATGGGCTCGGCTATTACCTTCCCACCAGCTAAGTCATTGCCTAGCAGCAACGAGATGCCGTCCAATGGTAATGTTGGTCGGACACCCACAACCACAGGTCCGGAGACTAAGTCAGATTTTAGGTTGATGAGATGTAAAGGTACATCTATGCATCCCAGCTCTACACCTCGTAACAGGATGTTGCTCCCAGTAGCAGTAGATTCAGACAAGGGAAGTATACCCTCAAGTAGTAAGGACTGTGAAGCACCTGTATCTCGTAAGATTTTGATTGGTTGTAGACTGGAAAAATCACCTGGCAGTGATACGAATCCTTCCGATATGAAAGGCATGAAGTCTTGTATGACATCAGTAGTTTCTGATGTAGAATTTTGGACCTTGGTAGGTAAACTCTTGTTGGAGTCTTGCGAACATTCGGCTAGGGTAGAGGAAGTAAAACTCTGGGTAGAGTCGTCAAAACTTGCACACAAGTCCTCAGTAAAACGCCCTCTGGAGGTAGACCTCTTCTTGGAGCAAAAGGATCTTGGCGACAAGCTCATAAAACTCGCAGTCGAAGCAGGAACTTGGCTGGAGTCAGTAAAACTAGCCTTATTGTTCATAATGGAACTCTTTGATGAGTCGTGACAAACCTCTTTGAAGTTTGTATGGACATCTGGAGAGCAAAAACTCTTGAATTTTGAAAATGTGTTTCCAGATGTATGACGAGACGTACAAGCGGAGACTTTGTGTTGTGTACCAGGATGTGTGGTCTTCTCAGTTTTCTTCTTGAGTTTCCAGCAATCATCCCTCGTATGTCCTTCTTTTTTACAGTAGGCACATGTGTCTTTTGCACCAATTTCTTTCGTACCGGGCTTGAATGGTTTTTGTGGAGGTTTACTGTAAGTTGATACAGCTGTCTTATTGTGCCTGTCATTTTTGGTGTCAGATGGATTCTTGGAAAGTTGATGTGAGATGGTGAAGTCGTCGGCTAACACTGCTGCCGTATGTGCGTCACCTTCGCCACGGTCTGCAATATGTATTCGCACCTCAGTACGAACACAGTTCTTGAACTCCTCCATCAGAATGAGGTTCTTGAATTTCTTGAAGTCTGTCTCGGTGTTGGTTGCGTGCAGCCACTTGTCCAGGAGCCGTTCCTTTTCCCGGAGGAACTCAACATGAGTCTGGCCATCACGTTTCCACAGTTCCCTAAACTTTTTACGGTATGCTTCGGGGACACATTCATAAGCCTTAAGTATTAATGATTTTACTAGGTTATAGTCCCCGCGCTGTTCCGCATTCAGGGACACAAAGACTTCAGATGCCCTTCCGGTCAAGGCTGGTTGAAGTAAGGTGGACCACATAGTTTCAGGAATTTTAAAATTTTGGGCAGTTATCTCAAACTGCGCAAAATATTGGTCAACCTCTTTTTCTGTAAATTTAGGGATTACTTTTGCAAATTTAATTGCATCGCAACCCTGACCGGCTGGAGGCGTGAGTCTATTTTCCATTGCTCCTAAATTGGCCGTTATTTCCATTTGTTTTAACTTTATTGTTAGCTCTCTATCTTTTTCTTCTTTCTCTCTCTGAGCTTCAAGCTCGAGCAGTTTAAGCTCTCGTTCTTTTTCTCTCTCGGCATCTAGTTCCATTTGTTTGAGCTTTAGTTGGAGCTCCATACTAGGATCAGTCGGTTGTGTGACTGAGGCCAGTTCATCTTCAGATAACATGTCTTCATCCACAAAGTGAACGATGATCATGTCTCGTATCGTCTTTTTTACGGCCGAATGAGCTACATTTATTTCTAGAGCTTTAGCAATGGAAAATAGCTCCTTCCTAGAACATTTGTCTAATGCCTCTACTGATGGGTTTTCAATATCAAAATCCATTTTGACACAGGCAAAATATAACAATGATTTTTATAAAAAATTAAGCTTAGTGCACACACTAATGAAAAAAATTGTAACCAGCTCTGTTGTTGGTGTCGTAAAATGGTATCGTGTACTCAAAATTAATCTGAGTATATAAAAGTAAACAGTGGGTCAAAATCCACAGAAAAACACTCAATTTATTATTGGTGTAATAAAAATTATGGATTAAAATTATCCTCGGAAAAGCAGCCCAATTTGTTAGAATTGGGGTCTTTAGAAAAATAATAATATGGAGTCCGCTATATCCGGGACGAGCAACCCAATTTGTTACGCACTGACTTGTATTGGGAGAAATTAATCTCCTATTTTAATTTTAATTGGCTCGTTGTAAACAGTGCCTAACAAAGGACGATACCATATAATCAACAATATTAAAGATACGACCCAAAACAGTTTCTAGTTACAATTAATTAAGATTTATTATGTCTTAAGATAATTACAAAATAAAATAAAATAAAATTACAATCTTCAACTTACAGTATGGCAGATGTCGTACCGGTACACAGTTAATACAATTAGAAAGAATGATGCCAATAAATAATACGAAATAAACACATATAAGTAGGAGCACACAACTACACAAGGAATAAAACACGCCTCGTAATGTTAAGAGAATCTATAAGAAAATCTCCGTCCGTCCGTCCTCGTCCGTGCCTGTCAATCCTTTATATAGGTGGGTCTACCGACGCCTAAGCCCTGCCTTCGATAAGCTTCTAGAAAAATCAAAATCATTCTACAAAATACTATTTGGAACAGATTAATTATTTTCATTCGTTGGCGGCGTAAACAAGAAATACATCAAAGACCTAAGCCACACCCCTTTGTGAACACAGCGTCTCATGCGGGGTCAATCAGAGGGCACGCACAAGAAATATGATGTAAACAAGCTCTCTATAACAACATATTGAGTGAAAAGATTGTTACGCACTGCTATCCATAAGGAGAAATTAGTCTCCTATTTACATGTATGGCACGTTCGAAAATAGTGCATAACAAGACGATACCAAATGATTAAAACAATAACAGAGAATACGACCCGCAAAACAGTGCTAAGTACAATCAATAAGTTTTATTAAGTTACTATGGATTACAAAATTAAAGAAATAGAATTAAAATCATTAACTTACTGAGTATTGTGTTTCTTGTACCGGTACAAAAGCTGATGAAAATTACAATGTACCAAACAAAGGAAAACGATGAAAGGAATTCACACACGTAAGTAAACACAGCTCTAGCAAGAATAACACACACTAAAAATAAATGCTAGCGTGTCGTCCCGTAAAGTAAAAATCTTAACCTGATAAAAATACCCTCTCTGCCTTTTGTAATCACCTATGAATCTTGAACCACCCTACATATTGCTTTCCTTTCCAGTTAAGTCTAGATTTTTCTACAACATTCGACTGGAACAGACCATTGATTGTATTTAGGTCAAGAGATTTTTTTTTTTTAGCTAGCCACAACTTAAATGCGGTTATGACTAGCTTGTTGTCTACTAGAGTTCACAGCGCGGGGAAATAGGACGTAAGCACGTTGTCTACATAACAATACATTTTCGCACTTTTCAAATGGACTTTTTAAAAACAAAAATATATGAAGAAATTGTTTTTTGCTTACTTTTAAAATTTTAAAAAAATTTTCAACGCTAACAACAGTTCGAACATCCTGCAAATTGGTTTCGAATTCGTACAAATTTCCCCGCAACCCTACAGTCGGGATAGTTTGTAATACGCCTCTTCACATGAATCGTTTACATTTTTGCAATAACGCACGCGCCATTTGTGTGTCCTCCCCCCCCCCCCCCCATAGGTAACCACCGATCCATAACAGAACCGTCACGATATGGTCATTACAGGATATTGTCATTCCGGGACGAGTCGGGCAGACGCCGAGAGCAGCACAGGAGGCAGTTAATGTTGGCCAACTTAGAGAGGAATTGTTACTGCACGTGTCGTCTCTAACCTTTAGTTAAGACTTCGTCTTGGCGGCGGCCCGGGGGGTGGGGGAGTGTGGGGCGGGGGGGGACTTCGAGTCTCGTCGAAACAAGTTCAAGGTAATTTGGAAAATGGCAGAAGTTATGTCATTATCCAATGTGTTTGAAGGATTGGGTCGAAGAGGATGGGGGAGGGGGGTTGGTTCGAGTAGAAGTGGTGGGGATGGGCGTTAGGGATAAAGGATGGGGATGGGTGGTTCTGGAGGGAGGGTTAGGTTTTGGTTTATGCACATAAGAATATTCAGCATACTATACATACATGGGCATACCGTTTATGGTGGACATAGAGGGTTGTTAAACACAGGGTTTCAGAACGCAAATCATCGAAGACTGGAAGGCAGTGATTTTGCCAGTGAATGCGCCAGTGACGAGCCAGGGCCCCAACCAGTGCCTGAGCCAGTGATTGAGTCACTTAGTCAGCGACTTAGCCAGTGTGTGTGCCATTGCCTGAGCAAGTGCCAGAGTCAATGTCTGAGGCAACGCCCGAGTCAGTGTTTGTGCCAGTTACAGAGTCAGTGCCTGATCTTAGAGACTTAGCCTGTACCTGAGCAAGTGCTTGAGTCCGCGCCTCAGCCAGTCACCGAGCCAGTGCGTAGGCAAGTAAATAAGCTGGGGAAACAGCCAGTTCCTGAGCCAGTTACTTAGCCAGTGTGTGAGCAAGTTGCTGAGCTAGTTAAGGTGCAAAAGTGTGATTCAGAGTTGTGCCCATTGCCCAAGCCAGTGCCTGAGCTAGTGCCTGAGCTAGTGCCTGAGCTAGTGCTGGAGCCAGTGCCTGAGCCAGTGCCTGAGCCAGTGCCTGAGGCAGTGCCTGAGCCAGTGCCTGAGCCAGTGCCTGAGCCAGTGCCTGAGCCAGTGCCTGAGCCAGTGCCTGAGCCAGTGCCTGAGCTAGTGCTTGAGCCAGTGCTTGAGCCAGTGCCTGAGTGAATGCCTGAGCTAGTGCCTGAGCTAGTGCCTGAGTGAATGCCTGAGCAAGTGCCTGAGTGAATGCCTGAGCAAGTGCTTTAGCCAGTGATTGAATCAGTCATTCTTCAAATCACATTTTTTCACTCAATATTTCAATTGGTTCATTTGGTTTATTTTTTTATTTTATTTTATTTTTTAACTCAGGAAAACATTTATTTGGTTGACATTCAAAAATTGGAATACGAATTGAAGAAGCTTCCATCTCTTATGGTAGAATTGAAAATGGGAAAAGTAAATGGAATGCTATCTTTTTTCAAATGTATCGCCATGAATAGCATATAGGGAAACCAAAAAGGACAAATCCCCACCACAAGCAAAATGAGGCTGTATTACCCCCACCCCTTCCCCCCTGTACTTTTTACGACTATTACCAGTGCGACGCAAGATTAGGTTTATTCTGGTCATAACATATGTCTCTGTAAGGCATACCATTTTTTTAAAGCGTAAATCGACACTCTCTCTTTATGCTGCAGACATCTCTTACTGTGTCTTAAACTGGCTTCGAGGTCCAACCGCTGTCTTTGGATGAGGAGCCCGCGGGGTGGTGGAACCCAAGCAGTGGCGTAGCTAGGGGAGAGGGAGGGGGGTCCAAATTTGAAAGTCACACCAGGCCCCTACTTGAGGGGGGCCCCCAAAGGAGTGTCCGACATTTTTTTTTTACATTAAATAATGTCGAATGTCAAAATGCAGGGGCCCCCAAAGAGGCCAAGCCCCCCGGGCCCCCAAATCCTCAGCTACGTCACTGAACCCAAGCGCATCTTTTTTTTTATATGAAGGGCGAATTTTCGGTCGCCTGTAGGGCTACGCAATTTTTTGTTGTTTTTTTCCTTTGCTTTTCTTTTTTAACTTAACATCTTTGTTTCAAAGTTTCATTTATGAGAGATCCTGGATATTTATGGGCTATTTTTCCGGGGTAAAGATCCCTTCAATGACGGTCTGGCTGGAAGGATTTCTAGGCCATCGATGTCAGCTCTTGTTTACTTTTGGGACCCAGGGCCGGGAGGTTTTAAGTGACAGAAGTGGAGGAGATTGAAAAAAGGGAGGGGGGGGCTGAGAGAGAAAACGACCCGATTATATAATTTGTTTAAATTAAAATGCTCGATTGTTTCTAACCGTTTTCTTTAAGGGGTTGGTGGCCCTGGGGAGGTGACTTTCTGAATGGACGTGAGAGGTTGTTGGCCCTGGGGGTAACTTTTGCATTGACATGAGAGGTTGGATGCCCTGATGGTAAAAAATCTGAATGGACATGAAAGGTGGGTGGTCCAGAGGGTAACATGACATGAGAGATTGGGTGCCCTGATGGTAAAAATATGCATGGACATGAGTTGGTGGCCCTGTGGGGTAACTTTATCCGTGGGGTAACTTGTCCGTGGCTAACAGCAGGGCCAATAAAGAACCGAAAGGGCGCTCAAATGGTTGGGTTTGGAAAAGTAAATGGGTTTGGATACGAAGACAAGATTGACCCCAGCTGGACAGCTCTACAGCTTTACAGTTTCTCTCGCCTAGTGCCCTGCGGTCCTACTGTTTCTGAGAGATAGGAACATTCAGCTCCTTGTAATGGCTTCAAAGAAACAGTGTCACAGCACAGCGTCACAGGACAGCGCCGTAGGACAGCGTCACAGGACAGCACCGTAGGACAGCATCACAGGACAGCGTCGTAGGACAACGTCGTAGGACAGCGTCGTAGGACAGCGTCGTAGGACAGCGTCACAGGACAGCGTCACAGGACAGCACCGTAGGACAGCATCACAGGACAGCGTCGTAGGACAGCGTCGTAGGACAGTGTCGTAGGACAGCGTCACAGGACAGCGTCGTAGGACAGAGTCTAAAGGACAGCGTCGTAGGATCGCTTCGTAGGACAGCGTCACAGGACAGCGTCGTAGGACAGCGTTGTAGGACAGCGTCGTAGGACAGCGTCGTAGGACAGCGTCGTAGGACAGCGTCGTAGGACAGCGTCGTAGGACAGCGTCGTAGGACAGCGTCGTAGGACAGCGTCGTAGGACAGCGTCGTAGGACAGCGTCGTAGGACAGTGTCACAGGACAGCGTCGTAGGACAGCGTCACTGGACAGCGTCGTAGGGCAGCGTCGTATGACAGCGTCACAGGACAGCGTCTGTTGGGGGATGAAAATCTATTCAGTTTCTGTTTTATTGTGGTATGGTTAAATCATTGTTTGTTTTTCCGTCGCTAACGAAATGTCCGTTGTGTGTGAGTGTGTTGGGCGGGGGGAAATTTGCTGAGCTTAATTCTGTATACCGTCAGACCGACATTTGTAAATGAGGTCTTTGGAACGGGCCTCTAAACCGTTGCGATTGACATGCCAAGTAATTTAAAACTGGCTAAATGAATCTTGCATGTCACCACCGCTGTTGGATAAATTTTTCAAACGATCATTTCTTATGCAGCCGACTTGGCGTGGACATGTCAAGGTTGAGCATTGCGGTAAGCACATGTTGAATTACGACCAGGCGTACTTCTTATCTTTCTCTAAAAGGAACAAGGTTATGTTTATTATGAGTTCTGAACGCTCTTTCGTCGCATTTTTTTTTTAAAATGCACATGCTAATTTCTAGACGAAGCTTTTTTTGTCAGTTTACTAAAATATTCCCCCCAAACAAGACGTGGGGATTCTATAATTCAATATTATTAAAACGAATTCACATGGCTAGAAATAATTCTCAAAAAAGTTGTGTTTTTTTTCCCGCATAATTGTGATCCACCTTTTATCATGCTACGAATCGTTAAATAAAAAAAAAAATGCCCGTGAATGGTTTGCTTGGCCCTGGACATTGTGCAGGGATGCCTGGATGCCTAATATCATATGAAGCCCATTCTGTCACTGATAATAAAACCAATTTTTTTTTTTTTTTTTGGAACCGAATAAAAATAAAATAAAGAACAGGCGGTACATGATGACATTCAATTTTAATCCGAGCATAAATGTTAGAGATCTGAATTCTTCTTCCCACTGACACTAATTTCTTGGCCCCAAACCGACTGGAATCCGAGTGGAAACGCCCTTGTTAAAAGATGATAGTTTTTTTTTTGAATTTGAATTTTGTTAGGATTTTATCACAGGTTTTAATTTTTTTTTTTTTTTGGTATGTTTGAATTTATTATCATTTAATCAACTTTTCTTTTTGACAAAGTTTATGCCATTAACCATTTTTTATAATTTACGATTTGAAATTGAAGATTTTAAATAATTATTTATGCTGTAACCAACAAAAAAAATCTTTTAAGTTAATTACAATTGTTTTGCTATGTTTCTTTGAAGATATTTTGAATGTGACATTTTTATACGCAGAATTTATTTTTACAAAATTAATAACGAAATCACTTTGAGAAATTGCGGGTTTGTTATTCTTTTAAAATATGTCATAGCCATAAAATCACTTTAAAATCCTGTGTTATATAACTGTAACCTATTTTTCTTATGTCAATGTCGGGCATGTCAATGGCTTTAAATGTCAAGGCGTGCCTACTTCTTACCAGTTATTATAGTCCCAGTTAGTCGTGCATTTTAGATACGTGGCCCACATATATATGCATTTGAAAAGTTTCAGATATGTCTTCACTTTGCAGAGTTATCCAAAAAAAAAAATATTAAGAAAACAATATTTAATAGTATTATTGTTATTATTATTATTACTGCCCTACGTATTATTATATAGCGCGACACCGCAGCCTAGGGCTGGGCTCACCACACTGCACATAAACATATTTGCAAAATATAATCGGGACATTTAAAAAAAATTGACATACATATATTTAATTCTAAACAACTGCATCATTTTTGTAAAAGAATATATTCACCCCCTCTCACCTCAGAACTACTTACATTTCACGCCATGGACGGCATCCAGCAGCATCGGTTATCGGTCGTTTTATAATAATCACGTATAATTCTGTAGCTTATATACAAACGAAATGATGTAACGAGTAAATTAACTGTGGGTTTTATGTAACAGCAACTAAATCTATTTTTGTTTACAATCGTTTGGCTAACAGCTGGCTCAAAGTGAAATACGTGTCAATAGGTAACTTATTTTTCGTAAAAACAGAGCTGGACAACTTGACCTGTTCAGATATTGTGTTCATGTATCAGGGAAATGGTGACGGCGGCCCCAATAAGGGACACACATCTTTAGACACAAATCTTTTGAGAAAAAATTTTTGTCACCTATTTTGGACACAATTCTTTGGACACAATTCTTTTGACCCAGTTCTTTTGACACAATTCTTTGGACACAATTGTTTTGACAGAGTTCTTTGGACACAATACTTTTGACACAATTCTTTGGACACAATTCTTTTGCTACTCTCCCGGAAACTTCTTTCAAGTAAGTGCTACTTTTAAAATTTAATTCTGTTTTTTTTTGTTGTTGTTTATTCGCTGACGAACACTTCCTGCCGACACGTTCGATTTTGCTGTTTTTTGGGTTTTTTTGCGTTCATTTGATTAGGTTTGCCTTAGCTTTGTTTTACTTACTTCATTTTTTCGCTAACCTGATTGCAGGTCTTCCCCCCCCCCCTATCCCCTTATTACCATTGGAAATAATGATATTATTTTTTTAAAATCATTTTAGAAAGAAATAAAAAATATGTAAATTTATTTATACACCGTCCGAACTTTAGCCAAGAGATAAGAGTAGGAGAGAAACATATTTGGATATAGTCATAGTTATTGAATGCAGGGACATGCGCCAGAACTGACCAAAGTGAGTGCAGTCAAGAAATTATCCACTTTGCTCAAACGTATAAAATAACACTGTTAAGCTCGACAAGGAAAATGCAAGTTTAATCCAAATTTTCATAACCGACATTTATGAAAGATGACATTTTCAATATAGGATATACACACCGCTTACTAACCCTTCTCTTCAAATATATACACAAATAGATCCCCAATGATAAATGGATGGGGAAAAATCAAAATGGCCGACGGCCGGCTTCTTTGGATATGGCGATTCTTTATAAAAAAGACGGGTACGTGCGGACCTGCAAATCTCTTTGTGTAATCTCCCCAATATTGTCTGGGCCGTGGCGCCGGCCTTGTATTGTACAGCCATCTGTTTCCACGGTGAATGGCGCGTCTTTGATGAATTCTGCATTCGAGACATCATAGCCGGCCCATGAAATATGTCGTGTTTTATGTTAGATGTTAAGGGTGTGTGTATGTGTCAACATGATACTTCTTGGGGTTAGGCCCACATCTGTTTTTTTGTTTTGTTTTAAAAAACAAGATTAATATAAACATCACCGTCACTATATTTCTTCAATGCCCTTCAGAATGATAAATCAACTCTAATTTTAATGCTATGCTTTTTTTTTTCCCCTTGTGTGTGTTTGTGTGGGGGGGGGGGGGGTGGGGTTGGGAGGGAGCAGCCAGGTTCTCTTCTGGTGTACATGATTTAGTCTCTCATTTGTTGTTGGTTTGGTTTTCATTTTTCTTTAACGTTTTCCAAGATTTTGTTTCTCTGAAATGTCTATAGTTGGGGAAGCTGAAATGTCTGTAGTTGGGGAAGCTGAAATATCTATAGTTGGGGAAGCTGAAATGTCTATAGTTGGGGAAGCTGAAATGTTCTATGCACCCCATTAGCATGTGTTAAATATCTGTATTTGGGAAAGCTCAAATATTCTTTTCATCCGATCAAAATGTATTGGAATATCTGTAATTGTAAAAGTTGAAATGTTCTATGCCTCCAATCGGAATATATTTGGAATATCTGTAATTGGTGTCGTTTAAATGTTCTATGCATCCAGTCAAAATGCCTTTGGGATATCTGTAATTGGAAAAGTTGACATTTTCTATGCATTCAATCAGAATATATTAGGATTATCTGTAATTGGAATGGTTGAAATTTCTATGCATCCAATCAAAATGTCAATCGGACTACCAAACCATAGACATTGTCCTGATTATCATCCCATAGATATCGTCATGATTATGAACCCATAGACATAATCTGTTTCAAAAAATATGATCAGTGAGCACATGCATCAATTATATTTGAGAAAAGGTGCTCATCACTTAAAGACGCATTGGAAAGCGGAGCCCCTTGGCCAGTCTAGAAGCTTATATCTCAGTGGACAAATAATATGCTGAAATCATATTATGTTACAAAGGAGACAGTGTTAAGACTCTGCTGTAAATGGAAATGGATTCAGTTGTTGTTTGATTCAGTTATGGTTTAACCAGGGTTTGTCTTTCCATCGCTAAAGAGATGTCCGTTTCGGGTGTGTGTGTGAGCGCGCGGGGGGGGGGAGGATATTTGCTGAGCTTAATTCTGTATACCGCCAAACGGACATTTGTAAATGAAGTCATTGGAAGGGGCCTCTAAACCGCTGCGATCGACATGCCAAGTAATGTAAAATTCGCTAAATGAATCTTGCATGTCACCGCCGCGGTTGGAAAAATTGTGCAGCGGGTCATTGTTCAAACGATCATTTGTTATGCAACCGACTTGTCAGGGACATTTCAAGGGACCGGTCCTGGGTATCTTCAAACCCTCGTGTGTTTCGTTGCCCAAAAAGAAAGGAAAACCTGTGGGACGGGCTGTTGGCGTCGTTTGTTGATTAATGAACAAAAAAATTATAATCTCAAACACAAACACGCTAAACGATGGACCCTGGGGTGGGGTGTGAATAAGAATTGGAAGGGGGCGTGGCACTGATTGTAATAAAAAAGTTTCTTTGGCATTCACGTGGTCGACGGGTATGTGTTATGTTTAATATCATCTACGATATCATATCAATGTTCCAGTTATCTGGGCCATATCGGCCACATGTTCCAGCTGTTTCAATATGCAAGTTTAGCCCAAGTTGCAATTATGTGTCCCATTACCACAATGTTCCAGTCGCTGATTGTGACGCACTACCCGCATATTCCTGTCGTTCTTTGTGACGTACTACCCCAATATTCCAATAGTTGTTTGTGACGTACTACCCCAATGTTCCATTAGTTCTCCGTTGTTTTTTTTAGAACCAACCCTAACAACGTCCTTGAGAATGTATCGAGTTCAAGTCAAGAGCAACGCAAACTCTTTTCGAAATGTCACCATGGCAACAATACACACAAGTACACATCGAAACGTTCTTTTCCCCGTAATCCTATATCGATCCCAATAAAATAATACAAGTTAACGCAGGATTTTGACCCTTTTACAAACGCTGCTCGCACAAAAATGTCGTTTCTCGCCCAGAGGAATTGTGGGAGAGGTAAAAATAACTAATGCCTTTTTTTTCCATTTTATTTAATTTTTTTTGTTGTGTTTTTCTTTAATTTTCCGTGCATGTTTGTTGGAAAAAAAACTGGGGTGGAGGTGTAGACTTAAATTGATAAAAGTCTCGTGCTCCTAGAGCCTGAAACAAAAGCCGCTCAGATCATTCCCGGGAATGGTCGAGACGAGTGAGGCGGTTTCAACGCTACGAATGGTGAGTTCTGAAGACATCTGAGTCAATTTGTTGGTGTGTGTGATCAGGCGTTAAGATAGATTCATGACAGTGGTCATGAATGAAACCCAGTGTCCCTGTGGGTGACTGTGGACTGTGTCTGTGGTCGTCCATGGTCGGTGTCAGAGGGTGTCTGCTCTTAAAGAATGGACCCAGGCAATTCTAGTACTGACAATGACTAAGTAGTTGCGTAATGCGTTCCACCATGTTGTTAGGGGAGGTGATCGATGTACGGTCAAATCGAGTTGGTTACCGCTGTTGGAGCGTTTGGGTAAGGGGGGGGGGGGCGGGGGGGGGCTGGCAGGGAGGAGTTTAACGGGGGGATTTTCCTTATTGAATTAACCAGATCGCTGAAAGTGGTGGGGGTGAAATAGGGTGCGGTGAAAGGGGTGTAATGGAAGGAGAGGGGTGAGACGGGTTTGATCGAAGGGGTGTGATGGAAGGTTATGATGAAACTGGTGTGATGGAAAGTTGCGATGAAACTGGTGTGGTGGAAGGTTGCGTGAAACTGGTGTAATGGAAGGTTGCGTTGAAACTGGTGTGATGGAAAGTTGCCGTGAAACTGGTGTGGTGGAAGGTTGCAGTGAAACTGGTGTGATGGAAGGTTGCGGTGAAACTGATGTGATGGAAGGTTGAGTTGAAACTGGTGTGATGGAAAGTTGCCGTGAAACTGGTGTGATGGAAGGTTGCGTTGAAACTGGTGTGATGGAAGGTTGTGGTGAAACTGGTGTGATGGAAGGTTGCGTTGAAACTGGTGTGATCAAAAGGATATGATGGAAGGGGTGTAATCGAAAGAGTGTGTTAGAATGGGTGCATAAAGTGGGGTAGGGTTAAAGAGGTGTAATTGAACGGGTGGGGTGGAAGTGGTAGGGTAAAAGTGAAGGAAGGGATGTGATGGAGGACGTGAAATGTAAGGGTGTGATGTAAAGGGTGTCATGGAAGGGGTTTGAGGGAAGAGGTTTCATTAAAGGGTATTGTGGAGGGGGTGTCATTGAAGGAGTATCATGGAAGAGTTGTCATAGAAGGGTTGGAATGGAAAGGGTGTCGTGGATGAGTCTGGATGTAAGGGTTTTTTTTGGAAGAGGTGTTGTGGAAAGGGTGTGATGGAAGCAGTCTTATATATAGGGTTTTAAGATTGGGTTTACTGTATGAAATGTGAAGGAGGTGCATGATCACGGAAGTGAGTATTGGTAGTGTCATCTGCAATAGCTTACAATACGACACGCGAAGTAAAGGCATGTGAAGAAGGGGTGTGAGGACGGAGTTTCTATGACGGGGTCTCAAACGGGATGTGATGACGGGGTTTCTATGACGGGGTCTCAAACGGGTGTGAAGACGAGGAAATTTTGAAATATTTTTTAAAGAAAAATCAGACACTCACCAATGATTACACATTTTGTTACACTGTTAAACACCTACGAGATCCCCCTCCCCCCGTCCCCGGGGTGGGATGGGGTTATATAGGGACGTAAAACGTATCCACCGCAGCCCTAAAGAGTCCGACCCGGTTGCTGTGTGAAAGCAGCACCCCGACCGGCCAGGCGTTCTTTCTCTGGTACCGCCTCACATAGTCAATCGAGTGGCAGGGTGGGTGAGGCTGCCTCAGGGGCGGAGAGCTTCCGACGTGCCGCTTCGCGGCCCAACTGGAATAATGACTACTGGGGCTGGGAGTTGTTGGTGGCCAGTTGGGTTAAGGGGGGATGTGTTGGGGAAGCCTTCATGAGTTTCGACTCGATAGACTTCTGTTTTTCTAAAGTAGATTAGATTAGTCAGAGGAGTCACCTGGTCCTGATCTCCGCACCCATCTGCTGTACATCATCTGATCCTTTCTTCTGATCCTTAGGAGGCGGAGGCTTGAAGAAACGTTCAAGGGGGCTCTGATTTTCTCTCTTCTTCACCATCCTCCGAGAGAGGCGCATTGTGGTGTCGTGGAAGATATCAGAGAACCTATTGGCTTTATCTTTTTAGTAGTGATGAGAATTAACAAGGAATTTGATGTCCTCAAATTTTAAAGATGTCTTTGATGTCTGCAGATGGGATTTGTGTCTTTAAAATTTGCAGATACCATTCATGTCTTTGATATCTGCAGATGTATGTAGATGCATTTGATGCCTGCAGATGTCTTTAATTTCTGAAGATGTATGTAGATGTATTTGCTGTCAGCAGACGTATGCAGATTCTGATGCATTTGATGTCTGTAGATGTATTTGATGTCTGCAGATGGGACTGATGTTTGCAGATGTCTGCAGTTGTGTGCAAATATATTTGATGTCTGCAGATTTATGCAAAAAGTATTTGATGTCTGTAGATGTATGCATATATATGTTTTTTGATGTCTTTAGATTGGATTGGTTTCTTAGCTGGCTCCTCCACACATGAAGCTTCCTTCTTGGGCTTCCTTGTGTTCTTAAACCAGTAGCGCCTGCAGCTCCACCGTCGTCAGCACTTCTTCCCTTTTTTTTTTGTACAATGCGAACGAACGCTGACGCAATTTTTGTAATCCGAGGCATTGTGTGGCGAACGAGCGCGTTCGTTTTTCGGATTGTTCGTTATGAAAGGCGTTCGTATGAGTGGCGTTTGTTATGAAGGGCGTTCGTTATGAGTGGCGTTCGTTATGAGTGGCGTTCGTTATGAGTGGCGTTCGTTATGAAGGGCGTTCGTTATGAGTGGCGTTCGTTATGAAGGGCGTTAGTTATGAGGCTCGTTCGTTATGAAGGGCGTTCATTTTGAGGGTCCTCCGTTATGAGGGGCGTTCTTTATGAGGGTCGTTCGTTAATGTGGGGCGTTCGTTATGAGGGGCGTTCGTTATGAATGTTGACCGTTACTAAGGGCGTTCGTTATGAAGATCGTTCGTTATCAGGGGCGTTCGTTTTGAGGTGGTGTCGTTATGAGGGACATTCGTTATGAGCGGCGTTCCTTGTGAAGGGCGTTCGTTATGCAGGGACCCACTGTAGATTGGAAACAGTATGTTACCTGGCTGTGGTGTTAATGACTGTCCAGCAAAGCCAGGAACATAAGTCTAACAAAACAACACTAACTTAATGCCTCAAATAAAAATCAATTCTCTTTTCATATGAAATTTAAATAAGACCGATGTACATTAAATTCTCACGACATTCCTTCAAGGACCATGACATTCTTTAAAAGACCACGACATTCTTTAAATGACCATGACATTCCTTAAATGACCACGCCATTCCTTAAATGACCACGCCATTCCTTAAATGACCACGCCATTCCTTCAATGACCACAACATTCCTTAAATGACCACGCCATTCCTTAAATGACCACGCCATTCCTTAAATGACCACGCCATTCCTTAAATGACCACGATATTCCTTAAATGACCACGACATTCCTTAAATGAATACGACATTCCTTAAATGACTACGACATTCCTTAAATGACCATTCCTTAAATGATTATTCCTTAAATGACCATTCCTTAAACGACCATTCCTTAAATGACCATTCCTTAAATGACCATTCCTTAAACGACCACGACATTCCTAAATGATCAAGACATTCCTTGAATCACTACGACATTCCTTAAATGACCACGACATTCCTTAAATGACCACGACATTCCTTAAATGACCACGACATTCCTTAAACGACCACGACATTCCTAAATGATCAAGACATTCCTTGAATCACTACGACATTCCTTAAATGACCACGACATTCCTTAAATGACCACGACATTCCTTAAATGACCAGGATGAAGCGTATTGATAAGTGAAATTTAATTAAAATAAAAACCAGTTCTTATTTTTATTTAACTCTTTCTTTCCCTCCTATTCCAGCCACTAATACTGGCCCCATTAATATTGTTATATTTACCTGTCCATTCCCACTGCACTGTAGACGATAAATTTTTTGAGATAAATAGAGCTGAAGTCAAATTGATGGTGATTGCCTGGCTGTCTGTTCTGGTTTGTTATGGAAAGCCATGTTTCCTTTTAGAAATGAAGCATACAGATTAGAGGAAAACCTGACATATCACATAATTACGTAGTGAACGTTTCGACGTAAAACTCTCTAATAGAAAGACAAATTGGGACATAAAGATTTCAGATCCCACCCCCACCCAAACTCTGTTTTTTGTGTTCCATATCGATTCAACCTGGACGTAGTCCTTCCCCAATAACATGTTGTTGTTTTTGTTGTTTTTTTTGGTCAGCTTTTGCCCCTTGAGAATATCTTGACCTTGATATGACATACAAGAAGCAATAAGGCTTCACTGAAGGCGTACGTAATGTTAGAGATGCGTGAGAGCGTGTGTTAATGCGTTTCTCGGCGTTTGTGTTTGCATGTGTGTGTCTCTTTATGTGTGCGTGTGTGTTCATGTGTATATGTATGTGCGTGGTTGCGCATTTGCACGTGTGTGTTAGTGTGTGTGAGTGAAGAGCGTATTTTTTTTTTAAACGTACGGATGAATAGCTAAAAGAATTTTGGCGCTACTGGTTTACCAAAGACATTTGTGTAGTCAATGACAACCTTAGTACTGTAGAGTATATGCCTGTTATTTGTTATCTCTCAATGAGTATTGTGTTACTGTGTTACTGTGTTAATGTGTTAATGTGCTGTAATGTAAGACCGAATACGTGTTGTGTGTAAACGTACATTTCTGACAGCCCCCGACTAAACCCCATTCCGTAGTAGTAAAAGTGATTCCCTCCCATGATGACATAAATGGAATCGGATAAGACCGGGCTCGGCAGGTGGGCCGACTAGTAAAACTTCTATCTTCGCATCGATTTCTCATATGGCCCTAGTAATTTTATTAGACTTGGGTAATCGATCTACACCAGGGGTTCTCAAACGTGTCTGCTGAAGGCGACAATTTAGTAGTGTTGTACGCTTTTCCCGACGATAATAATGTCCACATGTTAGAATCTACCCTCTTTTCACATGAACGACTCCTGCAGTGAGCACGTTTACTGAGGGCAGTAGACTCCACGACGTCTAGCGGGCTAAAAACACAACATTGATCACAAACTCCAGTGTTACGATCTCGACATTACGACAGCTCAATGTCTTCGTTGTCTAGGGGGTATTTCAATAAATGAACAAACAATTGATTTATGTCACATGTCCCTTTATTAAACAAACAAACCCCGAAATTCTAACACTCCATTATATAATTACTCCATCACTGCTATCCAGAGCCCTCATAACGTCATTTCCCTTACCCAATTACGCCAAAGCACTTAGAAACAGATACACAAATACTCTCTACACGAAACACCTTTTCCATATCAAACATTCGTGCCCCTAAATCTAGTCCACAATAAGCAGCATAAAATCATTATTTTGAAAAGTGCATTACTTACTTAAATAGCATACGTCAATTTGAACCGTAGTAATGACATTTTACGTTTAATAAAATTACGAGTATACAGTAATTTTGGAGACGCCATGAGTGAGATTTTAAAATATTTTATTCCCTGTGGACCTTGGTCAAGAAGATTTGAATAAAATGCAAGAAATAACCGATTCGTCTGCTTTAGATTATTTCCCAGATTTCGTAACACCAGTTGCTCCAGTGCTACGACGGTCGTCTGCTTGGGGGCTGGCCCCAATATGCCATCCATCACGGCCAACCAAAGCATATTTACAATATAATAGCTCCATTGGTGCATCTGTGTACTTGGTACCAAATGGCTGCTTTCACGGAGTTTACACTTGTCAGTACGGAGCCACGGTGACAAATTTGTTTGTACTCTTGATGGGGGCTAAACACAGTCAGGTGCGGCCGGGGGGGGGGGATATTTGGGGGGAAGCGAGGGGGGGGGGGCCACCGGGGGGGTCGGAGCCACGGTGACAAATTTGTTTGTACTCTTGATGGGGGCTAAACACAGTCAGGTGCGGCCGGGGGGGGGGGATATTTGAGGGGTAGCGAGGGGGAGGGGGTCAACGTGGGAGGCGGAGTGGAGAGGGTTGTGTACATGAGGTCCGGACGGGTACATCTGGGAAAAGGTTTGGGTTGGACACATTATATCTATTGTCTTTTGGAGACGTATGATGTAACGAGGATTCCGGAGTGAAGATTTGTGGATTTTAAAAAAAATGGATGCTTCGTTTTGTCAGGATGTCATAGCTGATTGAGTTTCAGAATCCGAAAGAGGGATTATACGACATTCCATTTCATCGGTCTGGTTGACATCTCAGAACTACAGATTTCGTTACTTCGTTTTATTGCTAGATTTTTTTTACCACCATTGGTTATCGACTCTTACGTGACGTCATGGCTGAAAGATGACGTTTAGAGACCGACGGAATTTCGGCTTCGGTTTCGGCGCCGAAAGTGGCCATTTGATCAATTTCGGCCAAATTTTGGTTTCGGCCGAGAGCAAAAAGTTAAATTTCGGTTTAATTTCGGACTTCGGCCGAAACTGAAATGTTAACTTTCGCTTTCATTTTGGTTTCGGCTGGGGTTTTCGGTCATCTACCAGAGGTCAGACTGTCTGTCTGTCTCTAGGCTGGCAATCCGATATTCATTATTACTCGACGTCTAGTTGTCATCGTATGTTATACAATTAATACTCTGCCAAAAAATGCTCACAGCTTCATTGCGACCTACTTGTTCTTTATTTTAAAAAAAACGAAATTTCAATTAGGTCTAGGACAATGTAAACAGGTATGTGGAAGAAAAACTTATAGTGGAATGGTAATATTTTATAAACCTTTTTTTGTTTTTGTTTTAATTTTTTCTCAAATAAAATTTTGAACCTTAGTTTTATTCCATTCCTCCATTTGTGATAACCAATTTGATTTGTCATTATCATGCTCATCAATTTTGTCATAGACAAAGGTCAATAATATTGCATAATCCTAGGGAATGGTAATACTCTCATATTATTTTTCTTCATTTTTTTTTTTTAATTAATTAGACCTAGGCTTTTTCAATTCATTTTTTGCTTGAAATTTATCACTATTGTGCTCATAAACATTGTTATTGACGAAATAACAAGGGTGTGCATGCAATACTGGCTTGTATTATAGTTATGTAGTAGGCCTTCTGCAGACCTGTTAACTTTTATTTTTATGATTTAGGCGACCAATTTTAGATGTCTTGCGATTCTCCGTCGAGACCCGTCAGAAGAACTATTTTAAGAGTCCCGGTTAAAAAAATAATAATTTCCCCCCTCCAAGGGAGGTGAGGGAAGAAGTCACCGAACGAAATAATTACGTCACCAGCACGGTGCTGGTACTAGGCTAATTATTAATACAGGAATATCTTGCCACCTAATTATGAAAACACAAGCATTAGCATGACGAAAACCGCGAAACAATGTGGTGATATTTCTATAGCCTTAATAACTAATATTTAGGTGACATTTGGCTTTATTAGAGCCACAATAATTATAATAGGTTTATGTTCTAGATTGTAATTATATTCTAAAAGAAAGGGGCACCCAAAGGTCTATTTTGCATGAATTTTGCGAACCCCCCCCTTTTTTTTTTTAGTCCTTTAAAAAAAAAGTTTAAGAAATTTAAATTACTTTAAAATGAAAATAGTATAAGCCAAAGTATTCATTAAATGTTTATTTATTACTAATTAAGATCATCTCATTTTTAAAGAAAAATGAATGTAAAAAGTGATACTTTCGCCCATCATTTTTTTTTTATGCATGTAAGAAGGTATGCGTGGATGAATTTCAAAATACCTAAATATTTCAGTTTCGGCTTCGGCTGAAAACCAAAAAGTTAAATTTCGGTTTAATTTCAGCGTCTGTCGAAACTGAAATGTTAAGTTTCGATTTAATTTCGGCTTTAGTCGAAACTGAAATGCTAACTTTCGATTCGATTTCGGTTTCGGCCGAAAGTAATTTTTAAATTTCGACCTAGTTTCGATTTCGGCCAAAATGAGTAAATCCTTTTCCGTCAATCTCTAGCGTCGTATAAGTCATAATGTATTTTAATGCTACATGTGGTGGTAGACCGACATCCGTGTAACTTATAGTCGAACAGGAGAGAAGGTGGTTAGATGAACTGGCCGGTACATAGAGAAGGTGGTTAGACGAACTGACAGGCACAGAGAGATGGTGGCTGGATGAACAGACCGGTACAGAAAGAAGGAGTCGGATGAACATATTGGTACAGAGAGAAGGTTTTTTCTCCCCCTTTTTTCGCCGCTGCATATTTAAACTATCACTCACTTTCCTTCTGCCACACTCCTATTGCTGCCCACAGATACTACTTACCAGCTAAGTGCTATTTCTTATTTTTATTTTTATACCGTTTTTTTCTGTTGTTTTGTTCGCTGACAAGGCTTTCTGTGACACGCTCGCTGTTTTGTTGCGTTTATTTTTTCAGGTTTAACCCTACTCTGTTTTACTCATTTTACAGAGAAAAGGTTGTTGGATGAACATATTGGTAAAGAGAGAAGGTTTGTTGGATGAACTAACTGGTACAGAGAGTCATCCTATGCAACATTTAGATGAGTCATTCTATACAACATTTAGATGAGTCATTCTATACAACATTTAGATGAGTCATTCTATACAACATTTAGATGAGTCATTCTATACAACATTTAGATGAGTCATTCTATACAACATTTAGATAAGTCATCCTATGCAACATTTAGATAAGTCATCCTATGCAACATTTAGATAAGTCATCCTATGCAACATTTAGATAAGTCATCCTATACAACATTTAGATAAGTCATCCTATACAACATTTAGATAAGTCATCCTATGCAACATTTAGATAAGTCATCCTATACAACATTTAGATAAGTCATCCTATGCAACATTTAGATAATTCATCCTATGCAACATTTAGATAAGTCATCCTATACAACATTTAGATAAGTCATCCTATGCAACATTTAGATAAGTCATCCTATACAACATTTAGCGGCCGCTGAAATATTTTTAATATAAAGTCTATCGGGTTACGCGCCACGAACGGTTCACTCGCTATCAAAGTGGCCCGCAAAGACTTTAAGGGTTGGCCGCCCCTACTCTAAGGTATGAATATCGATTTATGGTAAAGGAGACAATGACTAAGACATATAAAGACGCGTACCTAATGGGGGGTGAATGGGGTGACTGCCCCCCCCCCGAGCGGCCACTTTGGGGTTTATATTGATAATCAAATACATTTTGTGTGCTTGTTGGAATGTGCGAGTTGCTGGGCCACGCTTTTTGGGAGTTCACCCCGGGTAGGGCGCGCTTTTGGGAGTTCGCCCCGGGTGGCATTTAGATAAGGTACGTCGTGGGATGTATGCTAAGCTTCCTAAGCGATATATATTTAAGCGATAACTATGTGGGGAAAGGTAGAGTGAACTTAAGCGTGTTCAAAGTGTCCTACCTTAGTCTAACAGGCGACGGTAGGGACGCTAAGCAGTTACCGTCATCACGGTTGGTCAGAAAGGAAATAGGGACAGTCATCTTTTGAATAACAGACGACTAGAGTGATGGCGTCAGCCGGTAGGAGGTTGTGGGGGGTGTGGGGGTGGAAGACTGAAGTTGGGTGGTGTGGGTGGAAGGAGGTCGTGACCGTGTTGTGAGTTGGAAGGAGGCAGTTAGGTGATGTGTGATTGAAGGAGGTAGTGAGGTGATATCGGGCAGAAGAGGGGGTGAAGTAGTGTGTGGTGGAAAGGGGTAGTAAGGTGGTGTTAGTAGAAGGAGGTAGTAGCAATGTGGCGTGGGGTGGGAGGAAGTAGTGAGGTGGTGTTAGTAGAAGGAGGTAGCAATGTGGTGTGGGGTGGGAGGAGGTAATGAGGTGGTGTGGGGTAGAGAGGTAGTGAGATGGTGGGTAGAAGGAGGTAGCAATGTGGTGTGGGGTGGGAGGAGGTAGTGAGGTGGTGTGGGGTAGAGAGGTATTGAGATGTTGGGTAGAAGGAGGTAGCAATGTGGTGTGTGGTGGGAGGAGGTAGTGAGGTGGTGTGGGGTAGAGAGGTAGTGAGATGTTGGGTAGAAGGAGGTACTCAGGTGGTGTTGGGTAGAAGGAGGCAGCGACTGTGGTGTCGCGTGGAAGGAGCTAGGTAGCAGTGTGAGGTAGAGAGAGGTAGTGAGATGTAGGGGAGAAGGAGGTAGTGAGGTGGTGTGTGAAAAATGAGAAAGTTTGTGTGTGTGTGCGGTGAAAAGACGTGTAGCTAGTGTTGGTGTTGAAATGGAGGGGATGTTAGTTTGGGGAATGTAATAATGTGTGGGGATTTATTATTGGGGGGGGGGGGATTTTACAAATCTCTGCTGTTTTTTTTCTCTCCTTTCTATATCAGGAAAGAATCGCTGGGGGGCATAACGGGTCGGGTGTCTATAAGAGAAAACAAGCACTTTATTAGAAAGTACTTGACCAAGTGGGTGAAGACAAACTGGCGCTACATCAAAATTACGTAAAGCGTCCCAAGGGCATTCACCGTGCGCTAACATCACGAGAACTTACGATCTAAATAAAGTGGCCTTGTGTTCAAACACGCATCTTTCCTTATTGAGACAATACTGACATCAACACTTTGGTAAAGAGGGTTTCGGAAAAAGGGGGGGGGGGTGGTGGTGGTGAAAAGGTCGCTGAGCCAATTTTCCGACAGCCCCAACAAAAGATTACTCAAACAAAGATGGTATTGTTAGTTGGTAAAGAGGGTTTCGGAAAAAGGGGGGGGGGGGGGGGGGGGGGTGAAAAGGTCGCTGAGCCAATTTTCCGACAGCCCCAACAAAAGATTACTCAAACAAAGATGGTATTGTTAGTTGAATGTCAACATTAACCCGGAAACGACCTGCAATACAGTGGTAGTATTAAGTATAGTCACTCCTACCAAAAGCCTTGGCCAATTTTACATAGAAGTTAAAAAAATGTTTTTTTTTAAATATAAAAAATTAGGGCGGAAACAAGCGACCTACAGGACGTGTGAAGAGTTTCGAAAAGGCGTCAAATTTTCCAACTCATGAAAGGTGTCAGTCTATTTAAAACAAACAAAAAACAAAAAAAACAAAAAAAAACAAAAAATAAAAAAAAAACAAAAAAAACAACAACAAAAAGCAGAAATACTGTGTCATATTGTAAATCACCTCAAAAAGATTTGCTAATACGCTATTTTAACAACAAAACAAACAACAACAAAAAGCAGAAATACTGTGTCATATTGTAAATCGCCTCAAAAAGATTTGCTAATACGCTATTTTTATTTCTATTTTCAAATTTTCTTTTTTTTCAAGACGATAGAAAATACTGTAAAGTAAACAATATAAACAATTGCTGACGAACAGGCGGCCTTCAGACAAGGACGGGGCACTACTGAGCAGATTCTAAACCTCGGAATACTATGTCAGAAATATGCTCAACACCAACAAAATCTTTACCACGTCTTTGTTGACTTCAAGAAAGCATTTGACAGGGTTTGGCATGCTGCTTTATGAGCCACCATGAGGCACTACAACATCAACACAAACCTAACCAGCATGATATGCAACCTATATGATAAGGCCACCAGTGCAGTCTTCCTAAACAACAACATCGGAGAATGGTTCAAGACCACGGTTGGAGTACGACAAGGCTCCCTGCGCTCCCCCACGCTATTCAACATCTTCCTAGAGAGAATTATGTCAGGTGCTCTGGAAGCGCATGAAGGGACAGTCAGCATTGGTGGCAGAACAATCAACAACCTACGCTTTGCGGATGACATAGACGTGGTGGCTGGGAACAAAGAAAAGCTAGCCAACCTGGTCAAGCGTCTCGATAAGACCTCGTCGTCCTACGGCATGCTAATCAGTGCCGAAAAGACAAAACTGCTGACAAATGATACCGCAGGCATCACCAATGAAATTAAGGTCGGGGAGGAAAGATTAGACACTGTCGCCCGCTTCAAATACCTAGGAGCAATAGTCTCAGAACAAGGCTACAAGCCTGAACTGATGTCCAGGATTGCGCAGACTACAACAGCACTAAAGAGGCTCAAGAAAATATGGAATGACAAAAATATAGCCCCCAGCACCAAAATCAGGCTCCATTTTCCTGTATGCCTGCGAATCCTAGACATTAACAGCGGATATTGAAAGGAAAATAAAGGCGATGGAGATGAGATGCTTCAGAAGCATTTTTGGCATCTGCTATAGGGACCTTATCTCCAATGATACAGTGAAATAAAGGGTTCGTCAGGCAAATGGGGAGTACGATGACCTACTGGTGACTGTGAAAAAACGCAAATTAAAATGGTACGGCCACGTAACAAGGAAACAAGGGCTTGCCAAAGAAATATTGCAAGGCACAACAAGAGGAGGAAGAAGAAGAGGAAGACAAAGGAAAAGGTGGGAGGATAACATCAAAGAGTGGACAGGACTAACACTTTGCGATGCAGTGCGTAATGCTAAAGACAGAGAGGAATGGAGGAGGATGGTTCACATGTCATCTGTGGCGCCCCAACGGTCAAAGGACTAAGGGACATGAGGATGATGAAACAATATTCAAATGATACACCCCACCCTATTTATCACAGATACGTAAGATCAGCTCCTTCTGTGCAGATTCTTTCTATAAAAGTAAGGACCGAAAGATTTTCCTAGTTGGTGCGAATTTACCAGAGTGCTCCAACGGCGGTTACCAAATCTAAATACTCACTAATTAAGTCATCATTATCAAACCGTTAGTTCATTTACGGCTGATTTATAAGATACGCTAAGAGAATTACTTGAGATGTCTTGTGTTTATAATTGCTATAATTTTGTAAAATGTTGTCTCGGTTTAATTATGTATTTAATTATGTGCCGAAAACGAATACAGTTCATACAATACAAAAAAAAATTTCCATTTATTTGGGTCAAGAAAGAATCTTATCGTATCTTATCTGAAAAATAAGGAGAAGAGAAGTAAATGTCTTTAAAAAACACAATAAAAATTACAGGTAGAAGCATCGAAAATAAACACAAATTATTTACGAGAGCCACACGGGGAAATGTCATTTTAAAAAAACCAAACTTCACCCGGAATGGAGCACAGCGGTGAATAAAACAATATGGATCCGATGCATCTCTCCTGTCTGTGAATCTATTTTAGCTTTTATACAATCTCAAGACGCCACTTCTTTTTACTTGGATTTGTGACAAAAATGCAACATTTGGTTTATTTGCAGAACCACCTGTCCCCTACTCTTTCCCAATTTTTTTTTTTTTTTTTTTTTTAATCCAAAAAAAAGAAATAAAACCCCCCCCCCCCCCAAAAAAAAAACAGTATTCTAACAGATGCCATTAACGTTAATAATTAACAACGTTGTAGGACACGGTCACGTGGTAGAGAAATCTCGACGGTGATTGGTTGGGTTCCCCGATAGTAGCTAAAGGGCCCCGAGGGAGCCGCGCCTATCTGTCAATTAAATTTAACTATGTAAAGATAATTAACGGGGCACGGTAGGGCGGGTGTGTCTACAGGACTAAAGGACGCATTAACGGGGGACATGGTCAATACTGACCTGCCCAAATATCACGTGATGGAAGACAAAGTAACAAGGAAAAGATCTGCGTCATTTACCCCCGGGACCCTGGGGGTGGGTGGGGGGGGGTGGGGCTGACAGATCGTGCAATCAATAAAGTTCATTTAACATTCTTCATTTTACGACATTGATATCACATGTAGGACTCGTGAACGTCGAAAAGAGACATTTGGCGCCCGTTTGTATTACATCTATGACTTGTAATAGTCGAAAAGAGACATTTGGCGCCCGTTTGTATTACATCTATGACTTGTAGTAGTCGAAAAGAGACATTTGGCGCCCGTTTGTATTACATCTATGACTTGTAATAGTCGAAAAGAGACATTTTGCGCCCGTTTGTATTACATCTATGATTTGTAATAGTCGAAAAGAATCAGTTGAAGCCCATATATATGCATTTCTGGCATCGTAAGAATCATTTTATCAAGTCCAAGTCGTGCGGGCAAGGGTGGACCTCTGGAAAATCCTTGACCAGCACGGCAAGCCTCTCGGTGGTGTTACACGGGATCTTGCCTCTCCGTGGCGTGCCCGACTAGTAGGGGAGAGTTATCCTTCTGAAGCTAAAAAATCCCAGGCAAAACGCATGACTTCCAACGCAACGGAAGTTTAGCGATAACATGATTACTGTTGCCGTTGATGGGTATGAGGCAATGGGTGGCCGCCCAAACCCTTGTAAATGATTTAAAAGACGCGGCCCTGAGAAAGCGGCCCCTAGGCGACCGTTTCGTCCCCGTTACGTCCCGACCGGACAGCTCCCTGTGCGGGGGGAGGGGTAACGCAACACCACCTCTCCGGAGAGGAAGTAAAGCCGTCCTGACCCGTAGGAGAGCGGACTACGGACGCTTTAAACGCAGCGCCCTCGGTCTGCCGGACGTCCCTCGGGCCAGGAGGGAAGTTCCCGGCGCGCTTCCGCACGGTCTGGGGCTTCCGGGGAGATGTCCAAAAGAACATATTTCACATATACCACGCCTTGAATTCCAAAGAAAACATTTAAAAAATACTCAAAACTATTCGAAAAGCTGAAAAAAATAAGCACAGATTCAATCGATTCACCCGTAGAGCGGCGCCCCGGAACTGTGTTAAATGTGCTTTTGAATTTTAATATTCTGTTTTTATCTCAAGGAACAGTGTTTAAACAGAATTTTGGACATCATAGGCATCGCCAAGAACATAGCCACATTCAGCATCTTGACATTATAGGCACTGCAAGGCACATAGCCACGTTCAGCATCTTGAAAACAAATGACGAATCAAAACAACCCAACAGACGAGAACTCCGTCCCAACAAAAATCCCAGACTATGGTCAGAATACCAACGTACCAACCAAGTGTTGAAAAGTGACAAACTACTGAATGTTGCGCATTGTTTTGCACACCACATTTTGTATTGTGTATTGACGTCATGTTGTTATGCAGTTCCTGTCTTCTGTCCATGGTGGAAGAACTCCGTGTTTTCTCTTACAATTAAAAACGTTAAACGTTGAACTAACCTTGATGGTTGCTTGTTACATTATCTTCCTTGTGAAGTCGATTAGCAACGTGGATTAGCAACATAATATTTTCAACACCAAGAACCTAGCAATTAATTTTACCACACAGTTAGTCACTGAATACCTGGCTAAAGACCAATTTTAGGGAACAAAGACAAACAAAGACAAAAACAAAGACAAAAACAAAGACAAACAAAGACAAAAACAAAGACAAACAAAGACAAACAAAGACAAAAACAAAGACAAACAAAGACAAACAAAGACAAACAAAGACAAAAACAAAGACAAACAAAGACAAACAAAGACAAACAAAGACAAAAACAAAGACAAACAAAGACAAACAAAGACAAACAAAGACAAACAAAGACAAACAAAGACGAACAAAGACAATCAAAGACAAAGACAAACAAAGACAAACAAAGACAATCAAAGACAAAGACAAACAAAGACAAAGACAAACAAAGACAAACAAAGAAAAACAAAGACAAACAAAGACAAACAAAGACAAACAAAGACAAACAAAGACGAACAAAGACAATCAAAGACAATCAAAGACAAAGACAAACAAAGTCAAAGACAAACAAAGACAAACAAGACAGAAAAAACAAACACAGAAAAAGAGTTTCAAGCCTGGGACAGTATCTCAAACATCTATCTTCTAAAAAAAAGCATTGATTTCGATCAAGAAAATCATCGGATCGTATCATCCTTGTATCTTATTCTACTTACCTCATTTTAACTTATCTTATTTTATCTTACTTCTCTATCTTATGTAATCTTATCCATCGTACCTCATCTATCGTGTCTTATTGTAGTCTTTTATTATCTTATCGTATCATAGTTATCTTACTTAAGTTAGTTATTTTATCTTAACTTATCTTATATTACTTATCTTATCTAATATTACGTATCTTTTATTTATTTATTATACCTACGTCATCTTTTATAATCTATCTCACTTTTGTTATCCAACTATTTTACATTATCTTACGTATGCTATTTTATCTTATCTAACTTAACTTATCTTATAAACAACATAACTAAGGTCTACCAGGCAAAGTCTATTAGTAGCCCTTAAAAATATGAACAAATAACTGGGTATTGGATGTTGAATTTTTTTGTTAAAAATACTTTTAAATTAGGAGTCTTTCTTCCAGAAAATAAAGCCAGTGTTATAATGCTCCTGCTAGTTGTGGCAGACACAAAATGAACTTTAATTAGCCTCATTTATTGGATAATAAAGTCCTTGACCTAGTCACAGGCACAAAATGGGCAGACCGGCTACTTTACAATGTCACTGATTTATTTAATTATTATTTGGTGTTCCTTTGAAGAGCAATGAGGACTTGAGAGCGGAAAAAGTGGGGGGGGGGGGGGGGTCGGAGGGTGGGTGGGTGAGGTGGGGTGGGGCGGGTACGGGGTGTGTGGGGTGAAGCTGCAGCTTTATCTTAATGTTGTAATCAAATTTCTTGTCACCCACATTTTTCGATAATTGATAAACTCAGATGAAAGGCAAAATTGATAAAAATCGATTTCACAGCTCCTGTCGGGTGACACAATCGAACAGCTTCTGTAGGGTGACAGAATGTAACAGGTACTGTAGGGTGACAGAATCTAACAGCTTCTGTAGGGCAGTGGTCAGAAAACTCATTAGTCAAAATCGCCAAAAATCAGCAGCAGGACAATTTTTTTTTAAATTTGAGAGCCAAATTTCTTTTCAAGAACTTGTCAAGAACAATTTTGTTCGTAGTCATATCCGATTTGTGGCCGGCTGGCCGAGCCGCACTCAGGTCACTAAGGAGCCGCATGCGCCTCGCGAGCCGCGGTTTGCCGACCACTGCTGTAGGATGACAGAATCTAACAGATCCTGTAAGGGTGACAGAAGCGAGTTAAAATTAGAGATAAAAGGGTTTACAGAAAAAATTTCAACAAGCACAGATCGCACTAGGACACACATTGAGAGGTAAGCCCTGGCTGAGACACGCCATGAGCCTCAAGACGGAAACTAAGCCATGCCATGAGTCTCAGGGCCAGGCTAAGACACACCATGAGTCCCCAAACTATGAAAAGACACACCGTGTGTATCAAAAAGTAACCAAGACACCCCATGGATCTCCAGACCACGATAAGACGCACCGTGAGTCTCTAGACCGTGGTGAGACACACACTTTGATGACGATGAGACACAAAACGTGTCTTTATGGTACCGGTACGTAGTGTGCATCCCCCAAGACATCAGACAGGGAGATAAACGTACACGATAAAGGAATCAAAGGGACGTAAAAACTAACTCGAGGGACGACGTAATCCTTCTCTCGGGGTTAACTGCCCCAAACTATGACATCACATAAGCAATCAAATCGGGGCAAAGCGGGAAAAGTAAATAATAGTTATGTTATAGGTGAGACGAGTTATTTTCAAAATAGGGGCTGTCTAGTGGAGTTCTTAAGGTTAGATCTACAATTTGAACAAAATAACAATTGAGTTTGTCAGTTTCGCGGTGAAGTAAGTCAGTTGTGAACATCATTGCGTTCGTCAGTGGTACCGTGAGGTCGGACATTATGGTGGTCAGTGGAGTGATTCTTGTCAGTGGTACATTTAAGTGACTTTTAAAGTCAATGAGTAACGTCAGTGGCTTTGTCAGTGGTACAGTAAATGAGTTTGTCAGTGGTGCAGTGAAATAATGTAGGGTATGTGATCGGAAGTGTTAAATGGGTCTGTCAGTGGTTCAGGGAAGTGGATCTGTCAGGGGTAAATTTGAAGTGGGTCTGTCATTGGTACAGTGAAATGCGTCCGTCATTGTTACAGCAAAGTAGGTTTGTCATTCCTACAGTGACGTGGGTCTGTCAGTAGTACAATAAAGTAGGTTTGTCATTGGTTCAGTGAAGTGGGTCTGTCAGCGGTACAGTAAAGTAGGTTTGTCATTCATTCAGTGACGTGGGTCTGCCAGTAGTACAATAAAGTAGGTTTGTCATTGGTTCAGTGAAGTGGGTCTGTCAGTGGTACATTTGAATTCTGTCTGTAAGTTGTACATTTGAAGTAGGTCTGTAAGTGGTACAGTAAAGTAGGTATTTCATTCATACAGTGAAGTGGGTCTGTCAGTAGTACAATAAAGTAGGTTTGTCATTGGTTCAGTGAAGTGGGTCTGTCAGTGGTACATTTGAATTCGGTCTGTCAGTTGTACATTTGAAGTGGGTCTGTAAGTGGTACAGTAAAGTAGTTATTTCATTCATACAGTGAAGTGGGTCTGTAAGTGGTACATTTGAATTCGGTTTGTCAGTTGTACATTTGAAGTGGGTCTGTAAGTGGTACAGTAAAGTAGGTATTTCATTCATACAGTGAAGTGGGTCTGTCAGTAGTACAATAAAGTAGGTTTGTCATTGGTTCAGTGAAGTGGGTCTGTCAGTGGTACAGTAAAGTAGGTTTGCCATTCATTCATTGAAGTGTGTCTGTAAGTGGCACATTTGAATTCGGTCTGTCAGTTGTACATTTGAAGTGGGTCTGTAAGTGGTACAGTAAAGTAGGTATTTCATTCATATAGTGAAGTGGGTCTGTCAGTGGTACAGAAAGTAGGTATGACATTCATACAGTTAAGTGGGTCTGTTAGTGGTACAGTAAAGTAGGTATGGCATTCATATAGTGAAGTGGGTCTGTCAGTGGTACAGTAAAGTAGGTATGTCATTCATACAGTGAAGTGGGTCTGTCAGTGGAACAGTAAAGTAGGTTTGCCATTCATTCAGTGAAGTGGGTCTGTAAGTGGTACATTTGAATGCGGTCTGTCAGTTGTACATTTGAAGTGGGTCTGTAGGTGGTACAGTAAAGTAGGTATTTCATTCATACAGTGAAGTGGGTCTGTTAGTGGTACAGTAAAGTAGGTATGGCATTCATATAGTGAACTGAGTCTGTCAGTGGTACAGTAAAGTAGGTATGTCATTCATACAGTGAAGTGGGTGTGTCAGTGGTTAAATAAAGTAGGTATGGCATTCATACAGTGAAGTGGGTCTGTCAGTAGTACAATAAAGTAGGTATGTCATTCATACAGTGAAGTGGGTCTGTCAGGGGTAAAGTGAAACAAATCACAATTCAAGAAACTGAGTAGGGTTAAGTAGTAATGAATTTTTTTTTACGTTTTTTTTTTGGTCAAAATATGTGGCAATCATTTTACTTGTTGTTATATCTTTAAATATAAGAGAATATAAGCATATAATATGGACGTCGTAGTGTAGAAATACATTTTCCCATGCCCCCACCGGACCCCTGTACTGCTCCTGTTCAGGCTGTCGAGGACTGCTGTCTTGTGGTGAAATCATGGATGTCATGTAACAGACATACATTAGTCTGTAAATGTGGTTCTGATGCCAATATTCGGAAGGTTGCTATGACATCGATGATAGTTGGTGCTTCTCAGATGCCCTTGTCTAACACTTGACCTCTCAACTGACAGTAACCTTACTATGATCCCTCATATCAGTTTTGTGGCCATGGACTTGTTGCTGCCATCTACGCGCTCTGGGTCAGCTGCGTTCTCAACTCAATAAGACAACAGCCATTGGCGTAGCCGGCAATTTAATCCAAGCCACATTAGATTACTCTAACAGTTGTCTGTGGGGTTTACCTCAAAACCAAAGTTGGAGACTCCAAAGGGTACAAAATACTGCAAAAAGAAATCTGACCACACTGGCTTCCCTGGAGTGAGCACATTGACCACACAATTCTGTCCCTGGCGTAAAGCTGCAAAGAAGGCTCTGAGAATGAACGTCTTCAAAAACTGATTTCTAAATATGTTCCATACAGAACATGCGCTCTTCAACACAGTCTTCACTGAGAGTTCCCAGTGTTGATGAACATAAAAAGAAGCCATACGCAGTGCGCGTTTTTGAAGCTATTGCACCTAAATTGCGGACCAGTTTGCCTCAGTCTTTGAGGCTAATTAGAAATGAGAACAAATTATTTAAGAACTATTTAAAGTGCATATTTCTTTAAATAGATATAAGGACATCAGAGTCTTGTGAGCTTGCTATAATAGCTTTGACACAAGCGCTATAAAAGTATTCAATCATCACCAGACAACACATATTGATGAAGTAGCAACGAAAATAATTTTACTGTTGGTGGTTACCACAACATAAAGAACTGTATTAAAGGGTCGCGGCTATAGGAAGTTTGAGAACCACTGCACTACAGCGCTGTCTCTAGTCTATACTGCTCTATGACATAGATGAAATTGGATGTCGGCAACTTTTTGTTTTTAAAAACTTTACCTAAAAATCCACTAAGTGCTATTTCATAAAACAACATGTGGTTAAAACTTAGAGATATTTTTCCCTCCATTCCCCCAACCCCCCCCTCCCCCCTTAAAAAAAACAACACCAAACAAACAACAAAAACAACAACAAAAAAAAAAACAACAACAAAAAACACGACAATCTTTTCGAAATTACCGAAAGAATGCTCTCAAAGATCCATACCCCATCTTAAAAAGCCATCATGATGGAGAGGGGCTGGTGCGGGATAACAAGTCTACCCCCTCCCCCCCCCCGGGTGCAGTGGAGGACCCAGAGGTTTATAACTAATTCTACTACCCGACTGGGCACGAAACTAATTATTTCGCAGTCTTCAACAGGAGACGGTTTCATCTCGGAGTTTCGCGGCGACTCCCCCGCATAGACGCCCGTAATAATGAAACCTATGCTGGACGTTAACAACATTCTAGGATTAGATTTAGCATCTCCGTCACTACTTCATTAGACAAAGTTTTACAGATTTTTTTTTTTGAAAAATGCAGTTAATGCGCATAACACTTTATTTTTAAACAATTCATTAGTCCTACGTCAAGGGTCATAGGTCAAGGGTCATAGGTTGTTGGTACTGGGTCATTGATCAAAGTTTATAAGTCATTGATTTTATAACAAAATGATGCATGCGACCTTTTGATTTTTACTGTCCTTGTGATTCCTCATTGCAAATTAAGTTGTCAGCTCTGGCACTCGAGTGTTTTGAGTAAAATTGATTACTTTCCTTGCTGAATGGCCAGACACATTTTCTTTCATTTTGCCGTATTTAAATAATGAATATTTAACACACTGGGTCACAAAGAAAAAATTACGTAATTGAAATTGGCTAAAACACTTTTGTTGCTTCATATACAAGTTGTAGGAGATTTTCCTGAATTGTTTGAACAAAATTTGAAATTGTTTTATTAAAAATGACTTCAATTTAATTTAGGCTGGGAAAGCCCTAAAAATCTGAGCGCAGGATTCCCTCCGGCCTCCTGGAGGGAAAAAAAGCCTCAATTCTCTCCTTTTTTCTCCGAGCTCCAGGCTCAGAGCTCCACTCTGGAGCCTTGATCCGAATTCAAATTTCAAAACTGCATTAATGTCATTCGAGCACCGTTTGAACGGAGAGTTTAGTTTTTAAATAACCACGATATAATGATTTTTTTTTTTGGTGTCTTCAGCAATTCAAGAATGGCGTCCGTGTTGAAATTATGATGAAATTGATAAGTTTGGTGAACAATTACATTCACTAAATATTCAGCGATTGTCCAACTTAAGTTTTCCTGGAAGTCCTCAAGTTATTTAATGGAGACTGAGTTCAAGAAGTGTGAACGGAATCTTAGGAACGATAGATAAATATAGATACATATCACATTTTACACTATATATGTTGTCTCAGAGTATGAATTAGCCGGCTATATAAGATTTGTACAAATTTTGTGGTGTCTCGGAATACGAAATAGCCGGCGATATAACATTTCCATTTTAATTATGGTGTCTCGGAATACGAAATAGCCGGCTATGCAACATTTCCATTTTAATTATGCTGTCTCGGAATACGAAATAGCTGACAATAAGATTTGTAAAATATTTGTGGTGTCTCGGAATACGAAATAGCCGGCTATATAACATTTCCATTTTAATTATGGTGCTCGGAATACGAAATAGCCGGCTATATAACATTTCCATTTTAATTATGGTGTCTGGGAATACGAAATAGCCGGCTATATAACATTTCCATTTTAATTATGGTGTCTCGGAATACGAAATAGCCGGCTATATAAAAAATTTCATGATATTTATGATGTCTCAGAATACGAAATAGCCAGCTACGTACAATTTTTTCTGATACAGACATGAACATCCTTCCGATCCGGGTAGTTTGGACAAGACTGGCACGCGGTAACTTAGCGTGATGATACAGTTGTCAGCGAGATGGCGGTGCTTCGGTGCGACGAATGTCAAGGCGCCAATTTAACTAACACAGCTGACGAGCCACCACTAGAGCAAACAGCATCCTGGACTGATAACAGTTGTGTTTTTTTTTTTCTTTCGTCCGCCAGCAATTAAGTCGTATTTCCTTGTTTTTCTTTTCATTTTAAGACCGAAAAATAACGTCTTATTCGGAGATACAAACAAGAGAAGTAGAACACAATGATTGCATCAAAGACGGACAAATCATGAGACATAATATTCTATAGTCAAATGTTGCGTCAGGTTTCTGCTATGCTTTCGTTATGTTGTTTAGCCTATAGGCATCCATTTTGCTTATTCGATTTTTAAAAAAAAAATCATTATTATTTTTGTTCATTTATTGTTGTCGAAGAAGACGTGTGAGAGATTCGATGAAAATTTGTTTTTTTCAAATATTCTTTTCTGACACACACTCACACGACACCACACATAAAAAAAAAATTGTACTAATATCTAAGAGATTACGAAACACGAATTTTCTATCATGGAAGTATTATAAGGATATGAATAACTTGAGCACAGATCCCCTGATCTCGTATCTTTCTTAACCCACAGATACAAGTCACGCTTAACAGTTATCACGCGTGTCAGCCTACTCTCTGCTGGGTGGACTAAGCTGAGCATATCTCAAGTTGGGGGTCTGGAGATCAATTCCAGCCAGAGCCCAGTCAACAGTCAAGCAAAACACCACCAGCACCCCGTGTGGATGGGACGCGTTAGCCTTGGATGGCAACTCATCCAAGAGATGGAAACTCTGAAATCAAACCCGGAGATGGAGTCTCTCGAAAGGCTGATAACATTGATACAATGAAATATTCCGACAACTCCTGCGACGCCCCTGGTGCCAAGCTGTATCATCCAAATGATGTTCCCTTGGGTTATCCAGCGGCGTGGAGAGAGGCGATTTGCTGTTTGGGGACCAGCTTATAATCCTTGAAGAATAATCCCAGGCCATGTGGATTTCGTCCTCCAAAGCCCATTCCATCGTCACGTTGTGACGGACGGATGCCAGCATCCTACTCTCAAATTAACAGGGCGGGCCACATAACAGCGTTACACACTAGCGATGTTTTACATCGATGTGAGCAGGCGATCACGACGTCATAATACTTCCGATTTCCCAGTGACGTATCGGATTTATCTGGCCCCTCTGGTTTTGTTTTTAGGGTGTACATCAACCAATGTAAATTCAATATAAGTTCTTGAATATGCAAAATTGTACTCCTCTTCTTCTAAATATTAAGGGCCCACGGTCAATTTATTGATCATTTTGGCTCCCATGGACAGGTACTAATCCCTTGTTCTTGTGGTCCCCTGCATCGGCGGTTCCTTTTTCTTTAGGTACCATGCTCTGGTGGCACCTTGTTCTTATGGCATTCTTTTTCTGCATTTACTGATTTCTGTTATGAAACCGACTCTAGCGATTTGTCAAATTGTCATTTTACGTCTGGTGTCACCCCCCTCAAATGCCCGTGTAATGGATACACTGGGTGCTGTTCACACACCCCGCACCTCCCTCCGGTGACGCCCATGTGTCTCGACATAAACTAAATGCATTTTCCGAAATATAAGCTCATCCAGCGAGTGTTGACGTCCAATCTCAGGACCTCCCTGAAGTCGTGGCGTACAGTGCCACGTGTTAATGAAGACGGAAAGACCGAAGACTAAAATAACTAAGAGATCATGAGATGATGTTCCTGGCTTAATAGGACTTTTGTCCGAATTTTCGGTACAGACACTAAACGATTTTTCGAAAGATATCACGCAGATTTACTATTGTGTTGTAAATGGAAGGCATTCAAGCGTCAATTTGTTAGTCAGTAAATGTTGCAAAGGCAGAGAAAACAAAAGTGTCCAATCAGAGATGGATTTTCTCTTTCCGTAGGCGTAATGACATTGACTCAGTGAACACTCCGACAACTGCCGCGACGACGTAGAACGCATGAAGAGCACAGTGAAACAAATAAAACGCACTGCTGGTCATCTACGGCATCCTGGCGTCTTGACTAAGCCTGTCCGTTGGATCTAATAGGCGAGACTTGGGTGTTTTAATAGTAGTAATAAATATAAACTTCTTTCTTCTGGACACCTGGAGTTGGAATTTGGATCACTTATGTGACATGCTTTTGTTAGTCTCAACGTTGTGTTTTTATCTCTCTCAAATTTGTGTTTTTGTCTGTCTCAGCATTGTACTTTTGTCTGTCTCAAAGTTGTGCTTCTGTCTGTCTCAACGTTGTACCTTTGTCTGTCCCACAGTTGAGCTTTTGTCTGTCTCAACGGGGTGCTTTTTGTCTGTATAAACGTTGTGCCTTTGTCTGTCTCAACATTGAACTTTTGTCTGTCTCAAAGTTGTGTTTTTTTGTCCGTCTCAACGTTGTACTTTGTCTGTCTCAAAAGTCCACTTTTGTAACTTTTGTCCGTCTCAAAGTTGTAATTTCGTCTGTCTCAACGCCTAAGATACAACAACTATTGATCACAGAGAGAAGCGGTCCTGTATTGACCGCTACTACGTCATAATAATTTGTGACAAATCAGGACCGAAGCCCTCCTCCGTAACACCCGCTCTGTGACAGTAAACATGAATTATTATTTCTCTCCTAGCCTCTCATTGGGGGAGATTAGTTCTCATGTCCGTGGTGAGTTGTGTGGCGATGACGTTACCATAGCATTCAGGAAAGAAACACAAAACCAATGGATTGAGCTCGTCATTCCTAAGACCGGAAACCGTCACAAGACCTTACGCAATGCTTCTATCTTTAGACAAGGTTTTCGTAAAACATAGCTTCTCACAATGTATTTCAGGATATAAATGATATAATTAGCAGTACACATTTGTTGATAAACTTCTCCGTAAAATATAGTTGTAGCCATGTTTTCGTCAAGATTAAGACCCACTCTGCTGGCACTCATTAACGAGGAACTACCGAACAGCTGTTAAGAGATCGGCCAAAACAGAATGCCCGGATGATCTATTCAAATATTTCGGATATTTTGTTGTTTTTGTATTAAAACTGGGTTCATGAAAATTTTGTTTTCAAATTTAGGAGAGTGTTACGTATTGGTTTTGTGATCATGGTCGGGTTGTGTATCATGGTCGGGTTGTGTATCATGGTCGGGTTGTGTATCATGGTCGGGTTGTGTATTATGGTCGGGTTGTGTATCATGGTCGGGTTGTGTATCTTGGTCTGGTTGTGTATCTTGGTCGGGTTGTTTATCATGGAATAGTTGTGTGTCATGGAATAGTTGTGTATCATGGAATAGTTGTGTATCATGGAATAGTTGTGTATCATGGAATAGCTGTGTATCATGGAATAGTTGTGTATCATGGAATAGCTGTGTATAGCATGTAATAATTGTGTAGCATGGAACAGGTGTGTAACATGGAATAATTGTATATCACGGAATAGTTGTGTGACATTGAATAGTTGTATATCACGGAATAGTTATGTAGTATGGAATAGTTGTGTAGCATGGAATATTTATGTATCATGGAATAGATGTGAATGATATAATGGAATAGATGTGTATAACATCATGAAATAACTGTGTATCATATCATTGAATTAGTTGTGCATCATATCATGGAATAACTTTGTATCATATCATGGAACAGTTGTGTATCATGTCATGGAATAGCTCTATATCATATTATCGAACAGTTGTGTAACGGACCAGGTGCGATTGGTTGGGTTATGCAATGACAATGGAAAAAAAAGTGAGGTGTTTAAAATGATGAGTGAGCTTCGTGTCATTAGTTAAAACTTGAAGTTCATCAGTTATCATAGTATTGCCGGATGTTTAAGTCCTAGTTTGTCAGCGTCAGTTATCATAGTAGTGCCGGATGTTTAAGTCCTAGTTTGTCAGCATCAGTTATCATAGTAGTGCCGGATGTTTAAGTCCTAGTTTGTCAGCATCAGTTATCATAGTATTGCCGGATGTTTAAGTCCTAGTTTGTCAGCATCAGTTATCATAGTATTGCCGGATGTTTAAGTCCTAGTTTGTCAGCGTCAGTTATCATAGTAGTGCCGGATGTTTAAGTCCTAGTTTGTCAGCGTCAGTTATCATAGTAGTGCCGGATGTTTAAGTCCTAGTTTGTCAGCGTCAGTTATCAAAGTAGTGCCGGATGTTTAAGTCCTAGTTTGTCAGCGTCAATTACCATAGTAGTGCCGGATGTTTAAGTCCTAGTTTGTCAGTGTCAGTTATCATAGTAGTGCTGAATGTTTAAGTCCTAGTTCGTCAGCGTCAGTTATCATAGTAGTGCCGAGTGTTTAAGTCCTAGTTCGTCAGCGTCAGTTATCATAGTATTGCCGAATGTTTAAGTCCTAGTTCGTCAGCGTCAGTTACCATAGTAGTGCCGGATGTTTAAGTCCTAGTTTATCAGCGTCAGTTACCATAGTAGTGCCGGATGTTTAAGTCCTAGTTCGTCAGCGTCAGTTATCATAGTAGTGCCGGATGTGTTTTGATTGATGTTGATGGTTCTCATGTTAAAAGGTGTATTTAAGCTGTTTCTCGGTATTCCCGAATGAGATTTCTAGCGGATGGTCCTGAACGCATCTTTGAGTGTCCGCCATCTTGATCGCTGTTGGCAAGCGGTTTCCACTATGTGCAAATTATTGTTTGGAAAACTTTGTACTACTAAAGAAGAAACCGTAAATAAAGAACTTGAGGATTTTCAACTTTTTTTTTTTTTTAATTGCTTATCGTCATCCAGTCTGGAATGAAAGGATGAAAGTACATTGTATAATGGAAAATATATCCTAGAATAAAAAGAACACCCTAGTACACTCTAAAATAGAAACTATACCCTAGAATAGAAAGCATACCCTGGAGCAGCGTTGTCACTAAAGACAACAATAGAGCATGCCGCGCATGTCCGTTGCGTATTCGCACCTACCGCGGCTGTCTGCAACATGGTGACTACGCTCTGAAGATGGTCATTACAGAGAGAATATAAACAAACAAGAAAAAAAAATATAAGATACAATTCACTTTAATAATCGTTTTAAAACCAAATGATTCGTGTAACCCAGTTACTAACACTCCATCACTAACTACGCCATCACTGCTGCTCCTGCTAAAACAAAGCAGCATTAACAACGCCATTTCCCAGACCTAAATACGTCACAGAATACTAAGCATATAGCAAAAAGCTACGAAAATAATCTCAGTACCAAACACGCTGAATAGGAAGCAGCAGGAAATGAAAGCAGCCACACCAGAAGCGTAAGGTATATAAGAAATACGGCATTATTTAAATGAACCCTTGCTAACAAACCACTTGTCTGAAAGCGTCCGACGAATTTAGTTTTGATAACAAATCAATGGTGTTAACTTATTTTTAATCCATCATTTTTTTTTAAGTTTTTTTTTGGTGCTTTTTTTTCAATTGCAATACCGTTCTTAGATTTTAGGAAATTAAACTGTTATATTTCAATCGTGGACGCGGACACGTTCCTGAATACAACAGGCGAAAACCCTATTGAAACCCCTGTTTATCCTTGACAGTGTTTCAAACCCCTGTTTATCGTTGACAGTGTTTCTTCTTTCGTTAATTTTAAACTAAATGTGGTCATTTTTAATTAATACTTTAAAAATTAAAATCAATTGATACAAACATTTCTATGAACAATTTCTGAATTGTTATGGCCGTCTGTTATTCTTCTTCTTTTTTTTTTCTTTTTTTAAATGGATTCTCGTTTCGGGGGCTAGACATGCGGGGACTAAACTACTCTCGGCACTAACAGTGTTTGAGGACCACTGCACTTCACCACACAAGTGTCATCACTCAGTTGTGGGACACATTTCAGAAAAATGCCCGGATCTCGGCTGTCATCTCCGGAGAGACAGAGGAGCGCGCGCAGTGTGAGTCCGCGAGACATGTTGCTACTCAGCTTAATGAGCACAACTGAGGGACAGAACACTTGCCGGAAATGAAGTCGCAAAAGTTTTAATGGCGAGTGGAAGGGCGCCGGGCTGGTGGATGTAGTGGAGTTATTGGTGGCAAGACGATCGTGGTTGAATAGAATTGTTTGAAGATTTTTGTGTGGCTTTATAAACGAATCAATCATGTTCTCTTTCAGGAAATGGTATCCCTGGATGATTGTTTACACAATGAGTTGCCTTCTAGCTCGATGTCACTTGGGTTAAAAGGAATGTTGCATCAGAGCGATGCATTAGGACTGAGGCCCTTTCGTTTAAAAATATATACATCGGAACTAGTTGGGGGGGGGGGGGGAGCTTTAAGATAGATTAGTCATGGATTTGGTTTAGGGATCCTTTAGATTAGATCAGAGGCATCCAATACGACCAAAGGTCCTTTATTTAGAGATCAGGGTTCTTCATTAGGACAAGGGTGGGGTGATATTTTATATCATAGTTTTCAGTTGAGACTGAGGCTATGTATTTTAGATCAGAATTCTTGTACAGGACTTGGGATAGTTTGTTTAGGACTTGGGGCCCTTTATTTTAGATCAGAGTTCTTCTTTAGGACTGGAGGCCCTTTTTAGATCAGATTTCTTCTTAAGGACTGGAGGCCCTTTGTTTTAGATCAAAGCTCTTCTTTATGATGGGGGCCCTTTGTTTTAAATTAGAGTTCTTTTTTCGGACTGGGGGCCCTTTTTAAATCGGATTTCTTCTTAAGGACTTGTGGCTCTTTGTTTTCGTTTGTTTTAAATTAGAGTTCTTCTTTAGGGCTGGGGGCCCTTTTTTCGATCAGATTACTTCTTAAGGACTGGGGGCACTTTGTTTTAGATCAGAGTTCTTCTTTTGGACTGGGGGCCCTTTTTTTAGATCAGATTACTTCTTAAGGACTGGGAGCACTTTGTTTTAGATCAGAGTTCTTCTTTTGGACTGGGGGCCCTTTTTTAGATCAGATTACTTCTTTAGGACTGGGGGCCCTTTGTTTTAGTTTGTTTAGATCAGAGTTCTTCTTAAGGACTGGAGGCCCTTTGTTTTAGATCAAAGCTCTTCTTTAGGACTGGGGGCCCTTTGTTTTAAATTAGAGTTCTTCTTTCGGACTGGGGGCCCTTTTTAAATCGGATTTCTTCTTAAGGACTTAGGGCTCTTTGTTTTCGTTTGTTTTAAATTAGAGTTCTTCTTTAGGACTGGGGGCCCTTTTTTAGATCAGAGTTCTTCTTTAGGACTGGGGGCCCTTTTTATATCAGATTTCTTCTTAAGGATTTTGGGCTCTTTGTTTTCGTTTGTTTGAGATCAGAGTTCTTCGTTCGGACGTGGGGTACTTTAGGTTACATCAGTCAGGCAATTAGGGATGGGGTGGGGGGGAGCTCCTCAAGCCAAATCAGAATGACAGCTTAGGACTGGCTACCCCTTTGTTAACATCAGATTCGACCCACATGGCTTTGACACTGAAAGTTCTATCAGTTTTGTGTTGTAGCAGTTAGAAGGATAGTTCAATAACCAAGATTTCATAGACTATGTGTGTGTGAGGGACGCGAGCTCCTATTCCTTTGTGGGATTACGCCTCCAAAATTTATAATAAAAAAAAAAACTCATACAAAATATTTGATTTTTTAAAAAAATCTTTTGGACAGAGAGTAATTGGGTTGTCACAATCCCGTTGCCACCCCGCTGGCATCCCACTGTCAGCCCGCTGCTGCACCACTGCCACCCCATTGCCTACCCACTGGCACCCCATCATCGCTAGAGCATTTTTTAAAATTACTTTGTTTAAAAAAAATTGATTAGATCGGATACAATATATTTTTCTTTATATCACATGTGTTCAATAATCCAGGTTTGTACAAAACATCTCTGTAAATGCAGGCGTAAAGAAAGCGCTAATTCATTTCAGGCTTACAGCGGGTGGTTTTCTCTAGAAAGCTGTTTGTTTCCATTTAGAGTCTAATGTATTTAATGATATACGTTTTGTGTTTCCAGATGATTCATCTGGGGGTGTTTGTGTATGCTATCTTTTCTATTTTAATAGTATTCCTTTTATTTATTTTTAATTTTGATTACGTTTGATTACCAAAAACACATTTTTTTTCTGCTTTAAAAAAAACAAAGAAAACGTGATTATAAAAAAAAAAAAAAAAAAAAAAAAAAAATTATTT
>CAXITT010000047.1:457424-468786 GCA_964033795.1 Lymnaea stagnalis | reverse complement strand
ATTAAAACACAGCCGATTCCAGAACCTTTGAAAACAGTAGATTAAAACACAGCCGATTCCAGAACCTTTGAAAACAGTAGATTAAAACACAGCTGATTCCAGAACCTTTGAAAACAGTAGATTAAAACACAGCTGATTCCAGAACCTTTGAAAACAGTAGATTAAAACACAGCTGATTACAGAACCTTTGAAAACAGTAGATTAAAACACAGCTGATTCCAGAACCTTTGAAAACAGTAGATTAAAACACAGCTGATTCCAGAACCTTTGAAAACAGTAGATTAAAACACAGCCGATTCCAGAACCTTTGAAAACAGTAGATTAAAACACAGCCGATTCCAGAACCTTTGAAAACAGTAGATTAAAACACAGCTGATTCCAGAACCTTTGAAAACAATAAATTAAAACACAGCTGATTCCAGAACCTTTGAAAACAATAGATTAAAACACAGCTGATTCCAGAACCTTTGAAAACAATAGATTAAAACACAGCTGATTCCAGAACCTTTGAAAACAATAGATTAAAACACAGCTGATTCCAGAACCTTTGAAAACAGTAGATTAAAACACAGCTGATTCCAGAACCTTTGAAAACAGTAGATTAAAACACAGCTGATTCCAGAACCTTTGAAAACAGTAGATTAAAACACAGCTGATTCCAGAACCTTTGAAAACAGTAGATTAAAACACAGCCGATTCCAGAACCTTTGAAAACAGTAGATTAAAACACAGCCGATTCCAGAACCTTTGAAAACAGTAGATTGAAATATAACCGATTCCAGAACATAACCACACATTTCTAGTTGCTTTGTCCGGGGCAGAGTGATGTAGACACTCTGGAACAAGACACACGTTTGGCGGTACACTCTGAAACATGACACAGTTTTGTTTATACACTCTGAAACATGACACAGTTTTGTCTGTACTCTATGAGTCTCTGAAACATGACACAGTTTTGTCTGTACACTCTGAAACATGACACAGTTTTGTCTGTACACTCTGAAAAATGACACATTTTTGTCTGTTCACTCTGAAACAAGACACAGTTTTCTCTGTATACTCTGAAACATGACACAGTTTTGTCTGCACACTCTGAAACAAGACACAGTTTTCTCTGTACACTCTGAAACATGACACAGTTTTGTCTGTACGCTCTGAAAAATGACACAGTTTTGTCTGTTCACTCTGAAACAAGACACAGTTTTTTCTGTATACTCTGAAACATGACACAGTTTTGTCTGCACACTCTGAAACAAGACACAGTTTTCTCTGTACACTCTGAAACATGACACAGTTTTGTCTGTACACTCTGAAAAATGACACAGTTTTGTCTGTTCACTCTGAAACAAGACACAGTTTTCTCTGTATACTCTGAAACAAGACACAGTTTTCTCTGTACACTCTGAAACATGACACAGTTTTGTCTGTACACTCTGAAACAAGACACAGTTTTCTCTGTACACTCTGAAACATGACACAGTTTTGTCTGCACACTCTGAAACAAGACACCGTTATCTCTGTACACTCTGAAACATGACACAGTTTCGTTTATACACTCTGAAACAAGACACAGATTTATCTGTATACTCTGAAACATGACACAGTTTTGTCTGTACACTCTGAAACATGACACAGTTTTGTCATTTCACTCTGAAACATGACACAGTTTTGTCTGTACACTCTGAAACATGACACAGTTTTGTCATGACGCTTATACAATCCTGATAAATACGTGTGGATGTTATCACAATCACCTGCCATATTTTCAATGAATGAGATTGGAGAGAATGCGTTTGAACTGTGTGAAAGGAAACATTCAGTTCGAGCTAGACCAAAAAATATAATAACTGCTGGCATTAGAAGGGGGATTGGAAGGGGGTGATCCACACCAGCTGGCATATTATTGGGGCAGGGGTCTGTTTGGTCCATTTCGAAATATACTTTATATGGCTGGCTTAATTGCTATAATAATATGTATTATGTTTGCATTTTGATGTTTACGCATTGGGTTGGGGGTGGAAATTGAGCAGCGCCCCGGGCGTCGCAAGCTGTAGCTACCCCACTGCCGCAAAAGGTTTTTCTGTCTATTATTTTCAAGGGTAAACATATCGTTCTCTAAAGTCTTTCATATTTGGAATCCGATTATGAAATGCTATTATCACACAGAGAATGTGCTTCCATTTCTTTTTCTTTTTTTTTTAAATGCAGTCTGACACCTCATTTAACGCCCCAACATTCTCCAAGCTTAAATTCAAAAAAATCCCTAACCCCCCCCCCCCCCCCCCAAACAGCCGTAAATGAATGGAATAAAACTCAACAGAGAACCCATCTCAAGGAAGATTCAATAAAATTAGAACTTTAATAGCATCGCGTCCAACAGTACCGACTATGTCTGGCATTGACAAATCCATTGAGGTCGGGCTAAGGGAAGAAAAGAAGAAGAAGAAGAAAGACAAAAAAAATACCAATAATAAATCTTAAACCAGAACGTTTCGGGTCGTCAATTTTCATCTTCCGCAATCCAATAACAGGAGGCGGGCCGAATGCTTAAGTAACGTGTCAGTGAGGATTGGTCCTAAATTAATGGCTGCCATAGAAGAGTGGCGCCGACAATGGATTTTATCAGTAGAGATGTTTTTTTTTTTTTTAGGAGAACATAATTATGTTATGACTGAAAGAAAAGAATAAAGTAAATGGGAAAAAAAATTTACATTATTACTGATTCAGGCGCGCATCTTTCGAACAGGTTTAAAATGAGACGTTCCAATGATCGATCGTTTAAAACCAAAAGTATATTTCTGTCAGGATAAGTTATATATGTATATAATAGTAATTATTTCATTGATTATCTGATTAGATTTTCAAGAATACATGCGTATGAGAAAAAAATCTTATAATATCTTTTTTTATTTTTTTTTATTTTTTTTTATTAAGCTTAACATAATTTAACAGTAAATCTTGTCAAATGCTTTTTTAAATACAACATCTCGTGTCCATTATAACGACAAGGCACCTAATAACAATTGAGTTCGATGCCGCTCATCACATTGTGGTTTTGAAAGTCTCAAAGCGCTTCGCAGAAGCCCCCTAAGCATACGGTCATTGTGAGACCTTCAGCAGGGGAACTTCGGGGCCCATCAGTGCTTAAACCTCAGTGTAGTAGGAAGGAAGGTGTAGAGGAGGCGTTCCGCCCCTGGCGGTAATTTTTTTCCTTAAGTTATGGGTTGCATTTTAGGCCGCCTGGAGAGATTTTGCTTGGAAAGGGGTGTAGAAAACAATATTAAACCGCCCCTAAAGGCGGAACTAACCCTGTCTCCTCCACTGTTAGAAACCGCCCCTGAAGGCGGAACTAACCCTGTCTCCTCCACTGTTAGAAACCGCCCCTAAAGGCGGAACTAACCCTGTCTCCTCCACTGCTAGACGTCCGTGTGACTACGAGACACTTGTGCTGAAGGTGTGCCAACAATAATATTATCATTAAATCGTATTATGTTTACATTGAAAACCCTGTCCCTTAAACGTTACCAATAACCCGATGATTGGGCAGAGATGAAAACCCTGTCCCTTAAACGTTACTAATGACCCGATGATTGGGCAGAGATGAAAACCCTGTCCCTTAAACGTTACCAATGACCCGATGATTGGGCAGAGATGAAAACCCTGTCCCTTAAACGTTACTAATGACCCGATGATTGGGCAGAGATGAAAACCCTGTCCCTTAAACGTTACTAATGACCCGATGATTGGGCAGAGATGAAAACCCTGTCCCTTAAACGTTACTAATGACCCGATGATTGGGCAGAGATGAAAACCCTGTCCCTTAAACGTTACTAATGACCCGATGATTGGGCAGAGATGAAAACCCTGTCCCTTAAACGTTACTAATGACCCGATGATTGGGCAGAGATGAAAACCCTGTCCCTTAAACGTTACTAATGACCCGATGATTGGGCAGAGATGAAAACCCTGTCCCTTAAACGTTACTAATGACCCGATGATTGGGCAGAGATGAAAACCCTGTCCCTTAAACGTTACTAATGACCCGATGATTGAGCAGGGATAAGAATTATTATTTTTTTCTTAAGGCATCTCTTTTAATCAGTACAGAAAAATATTTATATAAAGAAATCATCAAAATAAATCATCAAAAAAGAAATCATCAAAAGAGAGAAACGCCTTTAGGCGGGTAGTTGATAAATTTGAGTAGGTTGTTCAGTAAAGGACACGTCCCGCCTAGTGCGCATGCGTAAAGTGACAAACCGACTTGCGCATTTAATCACGAGATTGGAAAGTAGGATCACTCTAACATGTGGTGTGTCGGGATGCAAGCATGGCGTATAAAGGGTGATTACCAGGCGAGCGTTTTTTTTTTTTTTTTTTTTACTTGAAACCAATTTAATCTGAGACCTAGAGGTTTCATTTGAGTATAGGAATAGCGATTCAAGCCGCCGTGTACCACAGGGCACACAGGATAATGCACTTGGTCTTATTTGGCGGGAAGTAAATTATTTCATAGAACTGTTACTTCACCGCCAACTACAGTTATTGTTTTTTTTAAATTTGCATTTTCTTTTCACTTTCTATCGTTTTCTTGTTTCCATTAAATATATATATATATATATAATTTATAAAAAGTTCATAAGGGACGTGCAGGGCGTTTGTTGAAATTAGAAACAATAAATTAATGTATTTCGCTATTTAAAATTATGGAATAATGTAACTTGAGATAATATAATGCGATAGTTTTAGGAAACAAATATAATATACATTTTGACATGCCATTTTTTAAAGTGATATTTAAAATTAGTTGTTTTTTTGTTGTTGATAACTCAGTCAATGTAAACACATTTCAGCTTCTTAATACATTTCACAAAAAGTAACAGTAGTTACTGAATATATCTTCGTCACATTCGCACATCAACCGATTCGACACGTCCCTCACACGCCTAGCGGACTCTATTTCCCTCCCTCACACACTTAACTATTTTCTCTTTCTACTTCACCCACACACTTACTGTTTGTATCATCCACCCTCTGACACAGGAACATGCTGATTTTATTCCCCTTAACCAAACACATACACAAACACGACTACCAATTATATTTCCACTCCCTCTCTCACACTACTAATTCTATCCCCCCTCCCCTTCCAACCCACCCACACACACCCACACCACAATCATTTACGCCTCTGGATACGTATTAGTTACAATTGTTAATCTGACTGTAAGCCGTGAGCTTAGTGTCATCTCTGGACACCCGCACAGAACACACGACATCTCGGGAACATTACGCCAAATTAACCCAAGGCGACCACCTCTTTCCTTCCTCCCTCCCCCCTTTCCCTCCCTCCCTCCCTCTCTCGGGCCAATTTTTCACGCTGTTTAGCCACGCCGGGGAGCACGATGAACTGCCTCCATTGAGCGCCTGATGTCTTACGGGGGGGGGGGACCTCGCCCGTTTTTATCTCACTAAGCCGTGATCATCGTCTTCCCTCTCTCGGGCCAATTTTTCCCGCTGTTTAGCCACGCCGGGGAGCCCGATGAACTGCCTCCATTGAGCGCCTGATGTCTTACGGGGGGGGGGGGACCTCGCCCGTTTTTATCTCACTAAGCCGTGATCATCGTCTCATCGAGACGCAAGTCGGGCGTGACATCATTCGGGACGCATGCTCAGAGACGCCGGATGTAGTAGTGATTAGCCCCGGTTAAGATGTAAAGGTCGTTGTGGGGGTGAGGGGGGACTGGGGGTGGAAGAGAAGAAGAAGAAAAAAAATTCCTGCAAGTTATTCTAGGTTTCCGGATTCCGTGAGAGAAAAGTCTAAATTAATTATCCGGACAGCTTCCGGTCAGTGGTTTGAGAAGATCTGTGAAAGAATTCAGGGGGCATAGATCATCCTAAGGAAAATGAAGAAAAAAGAAAAAGCAAAAGCTTCAATGTGACACGGAGCTCCAGTACAATCTCTCTGAAGTCCTTGGGATAAATTCAACTTTCTGACCGAATTAGCTGACTGGCGGTCGTTGCTGTTCAACTTAGATATCAGATCTCGAGGTCTAGATTGTTGATTTAAATTCCTCGTAAGCTCGTTTTAAAATACATATCATAAGGCGTAATGTATTATTATTTGTTTGAATTAAAGTAAAGCGAACGTTAAAATTGGTTTCAGTTTTTAGATATGTAATAGTGAGGTCATCTAGATTTTTAGATATGTAATAGAGAGGTCATCTAATTTTTAGATATGTAATTCTGAGGTCATATAGTTTTTAGGTATGTAGGCCTAATAGTGAGGCCATCTTGTTTTTAGATATGTAATAGTGAGGTCATCTAGTTTCTAAATATGTAATAGTGAGTTCATCTTGTTTTTAGATATGTTATTGTGATTTCATCTTGCTTTTAGGTATGTAATATTGAGGTCATATTGTTTTTAGGTATGTAAAAGTGAGGTCATCTAGTTTTTAGATATGTAATAGTGTGGTCATCTAGTTATTTTAGAAATGTAATAGTGAGTTTATCTAGTTTTTAGATATTTAATAGTGAGGTCATCTAGTTTTATACATGTAATAGTAAGGTCATCTAGTTTTTAGATATGTAATAGTGAGGTCATCTAGTTTTATATATGTAAAAGTGAGGTCATCTAGTTTTTAGAAATGTAATAGTGAGGTCATCTAATTTTTAGATATGTAATTATGAGGTCATCTATTTTTTAGGTGTGTAGGCCCAATAGTGAGGTCATCTTGTTTTTAGATATGTAATTGTGATTTCATCTTGCTTTTAGGTATGTAATATTGTGGTCATATTGTTTTAGGTATGTAATAGTGAGGTCATCTAGTTTTTAGATATGTAATAGTGAGGTCATCTAGTTTTTAGGTATGTAGGTCTAATAATGAGGTCATCTAGTTTTTAGATATGTAATAGTGAGGTCATCTTGTTTTTAGATATGTAATTGTGAGGTCGTCTAGTTTTTTTGATATGTTATAGTGAGGTCATCTATTTTTTAGATATGTAATTGTGAGGTCATCTAGTTTTTAGATAAGAAATAGTGAGGTCATCTTGTTTTTAGATATGTAATTGTGAGGTCATCTAGTTTTTAGATATGTAATAGTCAGGTCATCTAGTTTTTAGATATGTAATAGTGAGGTCATCTAGCTTTTAGGTATGTAGGTCTAATAGTGAGGTCATCTAGTTTTTAGATATGTAATAGTGAGGTCATCTTGTTTTTGATATGTAATTGTGAGGTCATCTAGTTTTTAGATATGTAATAGACAGGTCATCTAGGTTTTAGATTAGTAATAGTGAGGTCCTCTAGTATTTAGGTATGTAATAGTTTGATCGTTAATCGGAATTTAAATGATGAAACGCTTGAGCTTAAAACGTCGGTAACGGATTGAAAAGTTGATGAGAAATTGTTGACATGAGTTGACGTACGCTTAACAAGTGCAAGTACATACACTTGGGTCATTCCATTTCACAAAATAGTTTAATCTTGTTGAGTGATTGAATTTCAAATGTGTATTTCTCCAATCTCATTATGATCATGTTTTGCTTTTTTTTTTCGGACACTCAGACTGTACCTTTAAATCAAACTGATCTAACCGAAAATTTGAATTTCCATGTTCAATAACAACAGAGTACTTCTACTTATTATAAGATGAAAAGAATTATGTCAATTATTACCTTTAAAACTATATATTTATATATATATATATATATATATATATATATATATATATATATATATTTATATATATTATGCATAGTTATCGTAAAATAAAAAAAAGATCCTTGGGCTCAAGGCAACATATTTCAAACTTTACATTTAACCGCAAAGGTCTTCATGCCCAAACAACATATTTCATAGCTTTATCATTTAACCACAAAAGGCCTTTATGCTGAAACAACTTAGTTAATAGTTATCACTTAACCACAAAACGTCTTTATGATCAAACAACTGAGTTCATAGTTATCACTTAACCACAAAAGGTCTTTATGCTCGAAGCTCACACCGTAGAGTGCCAGCCCAGGGGGAAGTAATTTTTAATGCACCAAATACCCCATCAATGTAACATAAAAGCACCGTTTTCGGTGTGTTTTCAACTTTCGCTTACGCAATTGACAAATAATGAACTTCTGACAGAGCAAATTGAGTCGCGGCACTGTTACGTCGGGACAACGTAATTGGTACTCTTACACCGGGTCAACATATTCACTCAACATTTTATTTTTGTGCATTAAATTATTGGACAAAAATTGCAGTACGTTAAATAAGTCCAATCCATCCATCCCTGTGGCGCCATCTGCCATGTAGGGCTTTGGCCGGCCTCACTACTTCCTTCCACTCATTCCTAACTAATGCTTTTTCTTTTCCATGCTTGGATTCCCAGTTGTTGTAGATATTTTCCCACATCATCCAATCCATCTCAGCCTTTGAGCCGTTTTTGGTGATGTACCCTCTCCATGTACGATTTACGTTAAATAATTACGTTATACAAGTTTTGACCAACATTAAAAGGACTCTTATCTAACATCATGGGTTAATAGGAACTATTTCTCCGGCCAAAAACAGCGAAATAAATATTTAATATATTTAATAAATGTTTTTCTATTGGCTTTAAATAAGGGGTGGGCAACGTTTTGTTTTTTTCTTCCGAGGGTCGCATGAATGTGTTTTTTTTAATATTTTGCGGGCAGCTTGATCCATTTTAGGACAAAGTATAATAATGCAGATCTTGCCGATTCAAGTAATCAAAGTACCTACATAAAGCAGATTGCTCTATTGCCGATTCAAGTAATCAAAGTACCTACATAAAGCAGATTGCTCTATTGCTGATTCAAGTAATTTAGTGCCACGATATGCCCTGCATGGAAACGGGGGGGGGGGTGTTAAAATGTACGGTCAAATACATTTTCATTACGCTGGCGGGCATCGTCTTGGTCTGCAGTAGACCAAACTGCCCTGAGATGACGTCATTAAGGGCATGGTCGAGGAGTTAATGGAGCGACTGTGCCCGGAGGACATCACCATCTTAGAAGAGGGCAATGTCAAGACCTGGAGAAAATCAGGACGAAGCCTTCTGTTGTTCACTTGTGGGGGGGGGGGCGGGAGCCGTCGGGGGTGGGGAACGGGTGCAGGTAGTGGTGATATGATAAATACCTTGGCATGTCTCAAGAAAATGTTAAGTTTGGTATGAAATTAAAGAGGAATGCACGCTCTTTACAGACATTAAAGACTTGGGGTATACATTTTTTTTAAAGAGATAAAATGTAATTTTTTTTTAAAGGGAAATCAAAAGTTTAACTAAAAATACTCACCAAATGTTCGTGAATCGTCACATCCAAGTCACGCCAAGAGACCTTTATAATCCAAAGTGAAAGTGGAATAAAAATGTCTTTTTTTTTTGGTCTGAACTATATCCATATGTGCAGCACAGAGAATATAACATCACACTAATTCTGTACCAAACATATTCTTTCTTGAGAGCGAAAGCTTGTCAATAACACGTGTGTCAAGCAGAATTTTTTTTTAAAAATGAGTCGAGTTCATTTGAGTCATTTCAGTTAGCAGTCACAAGCTCCAAATTTGCACGTACATTTCGTTAACAGGAAAAAATCTGGGTAAATTTTGACAACGATTGGCCACTATTTTCTCAATGACCGCCATCTTGGTTAACACGTCACGTGAAGTCATCTGTCCCTATGCCTAACCTGAACCCTAAATCGATCCCTATGCCTAACCTGAACCCTAAATCGATTCCTATGCCTAACCTGAAACCCTAAATCGATCCCTATGCCTAACCTGAACCCTAAATCGATCCCTAAAATAATATAGTAAAAATAAACAAAGGGAAGTCATTCCCTGGAAAATAAGTCGTGGCAATCGTAACTAGGATTAGCCAAAATGGGTTTAAATTGCGCTCAGTTTTTGATGCCAAGACCAGCATCTCTCTAATTAGGATCTACATTACTTGTAACAATATTAGGCCTTCTCCAAGGCATTCATCTGGGGACGGGGCTGGTCGTTCTTAAGCTGATGAATTATCCATGTCATTGTCACTTTTGTCATTAGAACTACTATTACCTCTACTAGGATTCCTGAAGATTGCACGATACTTGACAAGCGGCCTCTGCGTCCGCAATCATAAAAGCACTATCCGAATCGTCATCGAAAACCCTTAACTTGTTCATCGGTGTAGTATCTCACACCTTTATTGGATCGAATGTCCGATGGGACGGGTCGAGATTTCATGTTTGTAAACAAAAATAAAAGAGATCACAAAACTAACGCTTTCGTTCTCAGTAAAAACTCGTGGAAAGAGAGAATCTCCGGATGTTTATCAAAGGGAAATCATTCTAGATCTGATTAAAATTAATTTAAAACAAATAGCAAAGCAAAGAAACGAAACGAATTAGATTTTTTTTTTTAATGCATCGTCGAGCCGGCAGCAACGTCTTGTTAACATTGACAATGACAGTGTTGATCCAGAGACAAAGAGTTCATGTCTGTTTAGCTTATTTGAGACGTGAAGGAGGATGGGGGTGATGGAGTTGTTAGTAGGCATCAGACTTAAAGACTTCTCTGTGCTTGATATGGAAGGTCGACTTATAACACCGAATTGTCATTAATTAATTAATCGAGTGTTTTTTTTAAAAGGCAAATTGCAACGGGTGTTTGGCGGTAATCGGAGAAGATTGTCATAATGGTGAGTACATGTGGTTACTCACAGGTGATCTGTCAACAGAATTTGTATGCCGCTCCAGTCTATGTTTGGTGACGATAGCGCCTTAGTTTGTGGAATGTGCAGCATAAGAAGTGTTACTCATGGATGGAGACAATCACAAGCCTCAGTGGACCAAGATCTGGCGACGCTTCTGACGACTCGTGAGACGACACATATGACGACACATCGGATGACACGTCCGACGAAACATCTGACGGCAGATTCGGACGACACATCTGACGAAATTCATCTTTTGATAGCTAAAACATAGATTACTAACATTGACTGCTTCCCTCTACAACATATGAACTAGGCCACTATCAGTGAACACCCCCCCCCCTTCCCAACCCTCTCCGGTCCCAACTGGACGCCAAATCAAGTCAAGCCCACAAAATCAGGGCAGTGTCCACTTAATTTCCACCAGAAGTCAGGGGGAAGTAATGTTTGTTTGGTCTCCCCGCCGTCGAAAAGTCTCTCCCTTTTCACGGTCTCCGGACCGCAGCAATTTGCCAAATTGTTCTCGTCAGCAGCTGATCAGTGAGGGCTACTTGTCGGACATCTCGCCATGGCAGTGACGTCATGCGGGGCTGGGGGTGGGGGGGGGGGGGGAGATAATGGAGTCGTGCTCCTCGGATGGGGGGCTGTGG
>CAXITT010000047.1:427417-438652 GCA_964033795.1 Lymnaea stagnalis | reverse complement strand
CCCCCCCCCCCCCCAACACATTGTCTGAAAAAAGCATTGCATGTAAATAATATTTTTAAATTGTTTTCTTATTTATTTTTTAAAAATATCCTTAAACAAGCGAATGAACTTTTAATTCCAAAAATCGACTGTCTCAATAATTAAACATGTTAGATCCTATGATAACTTAATATGCTACAAGATCGCCTTGTGCAAAGCTCGAGAACAAAACAAATTATAGCATAGCAAGTTTGTGTCACGTCTATGAAACTGTACCACAAACTGTAAACTGTACCACATACTGTTAACTATACTACACACTTTTGACTCTACCACATACTGTAAACTCTAACACACACTGGGAGCTCTAACACACACTGGAAACTGTACCACACACTGTTAACTGTGCTACACGCTGTCAACTGTGCTACACATTGTTAACTGTATCTCGCACTGCTCACTGTACCACACGCTGTTCACTGTACCACACGCTGTTCACTGTACCACGCGCTGTCCACTGTACCACGCGCTGTTAACTATACCACACACTGTTGACTGTATCACACACTGTTCACTGTATCACACACTGTTAACTGTATGACACACTGTTAACTGACAACAAGCGTGGAGGGGACAAGTACTTGAAGAAAGCTTCCGTTGAAAGATGTGTTCTTGGTTTGGTTTTTTTTTTTTTTTAGTATTTTTTTTTTAATACCAAAATGCCTCTCAGCCCTTCAAATTAACTCCGGGGTCAAAGGTTAAAATCTGAAAAACCGCAAGCAATTACTTGCCGGCTCTTCCGTTGAAAGATGTTTTCTTGGTTTGGTTTTTTTTTTTTTTAGTATTTTTTTTTTAATACCAAAATGCCTCTCAGCCATTCAAATTAACTCCGGGGTCAAAGGTTAAAATCTGAAAAACCGCAAGCAATTACTTGCCGGCTCTCGTCCACGGCCCAAGCCTTCGTCTGGTAACGGCCCTGAGCGGAACAAAAAAAAACAAAAACAAAAAAAATAATCATAATAATAAAATTAGATGTTAAGAAACCTTAATTACATCTCCTTAAAAACATTCTCATTAAATTTTAAAAATAATAATAATAATTCAATTAAAAAAAAATAATTAATAAAAATTATGTCTTTTTATGAAATTATTTTAGCAAAATTTATTATATTTTTTTAACATCATTTGTATATCATTTTTTTTTATTCTTATTTCTTTAAAATAATGGTGGTTTATAAATTAATTTTTAAATTATTTTTTAATTTTATTCAGTCTTTCTTTTTTTTTTTTTTTTTTTCAAGTTAGTCTTAACACGCATTTAGCTTAACCAAGTTATGATTATTTCCAATTCACTCAAGTTTCCTGACTAAGATACCGTTTAGAATAACTTTATTTTCTATACTTTGTCTCGGTGATCGAGGGAATGCCATTATTCTTACTTCGGGGGATGAACTTTATTTAAACACCGTCTCTTGCCTTTTTTTCTGTTTGTTTTTGTGTTTAAGGATGTTTTTAAATTCAGTATGACATTGTCTTTATCATTGCTGATGTAGTAACAAATACAATAAAATGGTACTGATGTGGTATTAGATAATGTACAGCTGTCTTGATTGTAATATTAAATGACACGATGACCGTACTGATTCAATATTCAAATTTCACTCACAGCCGGTAGATATCCAGGGATGTGCTTATCCTTGACCTTGCTCCACTTTCCCGCCGCGACGGGACACGTGAACGTCTTGTTGACCACCGGGAGCTCGTCCTCCAGCTCGCAAAGTTCCCAGTAGTTGGTGAACAGGTCCTGGCCGTTGTATTTGACCTCCAGGTGGAAGGTGCCTTCTTTGATCTCGTGATCTGGTGACACGGTTGAGGGAAAAAAAAACACGTTTACCAAGACACGTTTATCAAAACACGTTTATCAAAACACTTTTATCAAGACACTTTTATCAAAACACGTTTATCAAAACATGTTGATCAAGACACGTTTACCAAAACAAGTATATTACAAACCAATGCGAATACAAATATTACGATTATCCGGAAGTATGGAAAGAGAAATAATATTTCCCGGTAAATGTTTGACCTCTTATTGTCTTGACCAAGTCCAGTTGGCAAAGCAATAATAATGGTTCTTGTTTAGGTTAAGACGGCTGTTATGGACATGTTATTTCATTATAAAAAGAGATTACCCCCTCCCCAAACTTTAAAAAAACAAAAAAACTACACCAACCAATGAATGAGTTTCGCCACAGATGAATAGATTTTGATTTGATTGATTGATTTGATATTTCTATAGCGCTGGTATCCTCACTGCGCTCTGGTTTTCTTAAATCTATTTAAACAAAAACAGTTTTAAAATGTTTCTTAAATGATTTTTTTTTAAACTTTTCAATTCCCCTCAAAGATTGAGGCAAACTGTTCCATAATTTTGGCGCTATCGCTTCAAAAGAGCGCAGTACGTAAGATTCCGTAGATAGAGAGGCAGCAGGGTGGTTTGGGCAATTAGGCATAGTTGAAAAAATGAATAATGACTAATTTACTTGCTGTTTTTCCCACACTCATTAACATCAACAAAGTATATCCTGAATTAGATGTTTGACGTAACATATTCATAGTGTTTGGAGGTAAAGATACAGATGTTATAATCACATAAAACTTACACATAGAACCTCTACTAAAATGATTTAATGACACGCATGCCATGTGCGTTTTAAGAATATTTGTTTTTTAACCTTGGACACATCAGCCTGACACTGCACCATAGTGTAACAATTTCCTTACTGCACATCATAATGTCATAGAGTTATAATTCACTTACCCCACATCACAATGCAATGTTGTAACAGTACCTACCACACATAATAATGTCATCTTGTAACAGTACCTACTACACATTTATATTTTCATCTTGTAACAGTACCTAACTACACTTTATAACGTCATCTTCTTACAGTACCTAATACACATCATAATGTCATCTTGTAACAGTACCTACTATACATTATAATTTCATCTTTTAACAGTACCTACTACACATTATAATGTCATCTTGTAACAGTACTTACTGCACATCACAATGCCATCTTGTAACAGTACTTATTACACATCAAAATGTCATCTTGTAGCAGTACTTACTGCACATCATAATGTAATCTTTTAACAGTACTCACAACACATCATAATGTCATCTTGTAACAGTAATTATTGCACATCATCATGTCATCTTGTAACAGTACATACTACACATCATAATGTCATCTTGTAACAGTACTTACTGCCCATCATAATGTCATCTTGTAAAATAACTTACTACACATCATAATGTCATTTTGTAACAGTACTCACCCTACATCATAATGCCATCTTCTAAAAGTACATACTACACCTCATAATGTCATCTTGTAACAGTACTTACTGCACAGTATAATTTCATCTTGTAACGGTACTTACTACACATCATGTCATCTTCTAACAGTACATACTACACATTATAATGTCATCTTGTAACAGTACTTACCCCACATCATAATGCCATCTTGTAACAGTACTTACCCCACAATTATAATGCCATCTTGTAACATTACTTACTACACATCATAACAGTCATCTTGTAACAGTTTGTTTTTGTGGTTCTAAATGTGGGTGGGTGGGTTTTGCTTTGTGTGGTATTCAATGGATTTTAAAAGTAATGATGTATCACTGTGTTCTGTTCTTCGTGTTCTGTTCTAGGTGTTCTGTTGTAGGTGACTTGGACGAAATGGTCAGAGGTTTCATAATAATCAATGATTCCACACAAGTTTGTATGAGTTTAAAAAGATATACATGTCCATACATGAATTATAAACATACCGACAGCCGTACAGTCAACACTGCTTTATCATCTTTAAACCATGATATCAAATCGATGACCTAGCTTATTCAATCTATCATTACATTAGAGATGTTGTTTGGGTTGATGTATGTGCTTATGGCTAAGCTATGCTACTTTCTCATACCCCCCCCCCCCCCCACAAAAAAGGTTTTTTTTTTCCCTAGAACTATTGATTTTCATTTTGACTTCATTACTTTTTTAAATATTTTTCCATTTTTAACTTTAATATTTTTTTATTTAAATTTTCTTTTTCAGGACATTTAGTATTCTTGGTCTGTTCATTTTAAAACCAGCTTTTGACCACTAAATTATTAAATAAATTATAAAGTAGCACTCGCAAACATAAAACGGTGTAAGGGGCAAGAGTTCAGTGATGTGTAAACTATGATGTGAGAAGATGTTCACACTGAGTTAGGTTACCTATAGTGATATTGAGGTATGTCCTTGCCAGCACACCGCCCCGCTCTTTGTCCTCAAGGAGTACAACACTTCCTAGCTGACTGCGAGTGCCTTCTATAAATAGATTTTAAATTTTAAAAAAAAAAAATAATATCTATTGGGAATTTCCAATTATTTTACAACCATTTAAATTACAATTAAATCGACTAGACGAGATTAAGTCAGTATCGTCTTTCCTAAATCAACTTTTAAATTTAAAACTAAGATTTAGCCAGTCGTTAATTTGAGATCTTAGCTAACATTTAACAAACTTTGCCAACGTTTTTGGTTGTTTAAAAAAATATTTAAAAAAAAAAAAAAATTAAGTTTGAGTGGGTATAAAACATATAAGGGGATTTAAACACTACTAAAATTTTAATTCAAGTATTGAAAACATTAAAGGACAAAAAGTTATCAAAGCAAGTTACCTCGGAGATGCAATCGTTTGTAATATGTGAAGTTACCATGGAGGTGTAATTATTTGTAGTATGTCACGTTACCTTGGAGAGGTAATAATTTGTAATATATCAAGTTACCATGGAGAGGTAATAATTTATAATATGTCAAGTTACCATATACGTGTATTCATTTGTAATTTCGATTTTTGTTAAAAGTGTGCTTCATTACCTGACGGTGTTAACATAACAAATTCTAAATTTAAACCTAGTGTATCTATCTAAAAAAGTTATAAACAGGACCAAACCGAATTTAAACCTAGTGCATCTAACCAAACATGTTACAAACAGGACAATACCAGATTTAGCCTAGTGAATCCAACAAAACACGTTACAAACAAGACCATATCAGATTTAACCTAGTGCATCTAACCAAACATGTTACAAACACGACCATACCAGATTTAAACCTAGTGTATCTAGCCAAACATGTTACAAACAGGACCATACCAGATTTAAACCTAGGGTATCTAGCCAAACATGTTACAAACAGGACCATACCAGATTTAACCTAGTGTCTCCAACAAAACACATTACAAACAGGACCATACCAGATTTAACCTAGTGCATCCAACCAAACACATTACAAACAGGACCATACCAGATTTAAACCTAGGGTATCTAGCCAAACATGTTACAAACAGGACCATACCAGATTTAAACCTAGGGTATCTAGCCAAACATGTTACAAACTGGACCATACCAGATTTAAACCTAGGGTATCTAGCCAAACATGTTACAAACAGGACCATACCAGATTTAACCTAGTGTCTCCAACAAAACACATTACGAACAGGACCATACCAGATTTAACCTAGTGCATCCAACAAAACACATTACAAACAGGACCATACCAGATTTAACCTAGTGCATCCAACCAAACACATTACGAACAGGACCATACCAGATTTAAACCTAGGGTATCCAACAAAACACATTACAAACAGGACCATACCAGATTTAAACCTAGGGTATCCAACAAAACACATTACAAACAGGACCATACCAGATTTAAACCTAGTGTATCCAACAAAACACATTACAAACAGGACCATACAAGATTTAACCTAGTGCATCCAACAAAACACATTACAAACAGGACCATACCAGATTTAACCTAGTGTATCCAACAAAACACATTACAAACAGGACCATACAAGATTTAAACCTAGGGTATCCAACAAAACACATTACAAACAGGACCATACCAGATTTAAACCTAGTGTATCCAACAAAACACATTACAAACAGGACCATACCAGATTTAAACCTAGTGTATCCAACAAAACACATTACAAACAGGACCATACCAGATTTAAACCTAGTGTCTCCAACAAAACACATTACAAACAGGACCATACCAGATTTAAACCTAGTGTATCCAACAAAACACATTACAAACAGGACCATACCAGATTTAACCTAGTGTATCCAACAAAACACATTACAAACAGGACCATACCAGATTTAAACCTAGGGTATCTAGCCAAACATGTTACAAACAGGACCATACCAGATTTAACCTAGTGCATCCAACCAAACACATTACAAACAGGACCATACCAGATTTAACCTAGTGCATCCAACCAAACACATTACAAACAGGACCATACCAGATTTAACCTAGTGCATCCAACCAAACATGTTACAAACAGGACCATAATACAACAAACCCACCACAAGCGCTGTACACGGCGCCGATAGAGACGAAGTTGTTGCTGTCCAGAAAGCCCTGCCAGTGCTCGCCACCCGCCACCTCGGTGTCCTCACGTTTGTAGTCCACGTAGCTGTCGTACTCAGCACCTCTGTCCCTTGTGTCCAGCGGTTTAAACGACACGGGCCTGTCCTCGACGAAATTGAACCGACTCTGAGGTTTCTTGTTCATTTTCAACAGAACGTCGGCCGGGGGTCTGTTGAAGTATTTCAGATACAGCCCCATCAGGGATAGAGATACTAGTGAACATATAACCAGCTTGGCCAGTCGTCTGTAAGGCATATTTTTTTTAATTCCTTTTCCTAGGTTCAGTGGTACAGATGCCACAAGTTTTAAATTCTAGTGTCAGCCCTTGTCACGTTCATGAACTGGACAATGAGACGCGACCAGTAGAAAAATTGGGCTTTTGATTTTTTGTAAGATCAGATGATCTTAAAATTTGCATGAATGAGACGGTATGTATCACAAAGTAGATTACTTCTAAAAAAACAATCACACATTTCAGCGTCAGTAAATGTTACGCTGGCTTATCACCTATCACACACAAAAAGAGTGTCATTCTCTTATTATTTTTTTAATATGACCTACATTTACCAATGGTTGCTAAAAGAAATGTTTGAAATCTTTATATGATAATAATATGAGTTCACATCTATCGAAAATGAGTTCAAATCTATCGAAAATGAGTTCACATCTACCGAAAATGAGTTCACATCTATCGAAAAATGATTTCACATCTATCGAAAATGAGGGCCGCAGCCGTTCAGAAGCAGGTCACAAGAATCGAACACCATTGAAAATAACCAAACCGTCTCTTGGTCTGACAAATGTAGTACGTCTTTATTTTTTTTAACCACACTTCAGTCGGACAGTTTGTACAGTGTGTACAGTGTACTATGCACTTCCGAGACAAGTGGTGTCTACTTTAGGACCTGTGACCGGTTGTTGCTGTCTCTTCACTCTGATTATCACGAGATACGCAAACGCGCTTACGGAACAAAGTATGCTGACTCCATCACAAGTAAGGGAGATTATCTTCATGGTCGTGGGGGATGGGGGGGGGGAGGGGGGGGGTCACTTTCTGACCTGGTTATCTGTCCTACTGCTTTCTAAAGTTATCCATATATTTCAGGGGTGGGTTCACAAGTTCAGTGCAAAAAAAAAGAACGTTTATTCATCCAAACATAAAGGCTTGTAACACTATATGTATGCTGACTCCATCACAAGTAAGGGAGATTATCTTCATGGTCGTGGGGGATGGGGGGGGGGAGTGGGGGGGTCACTTTCTGACCTGGTTATCTGTCCTACTGCTTTCTAAAGTTATCCATATATTTCAGGGGTGGGTTCACAAGTTCAGTGCAAAAAAAAAGAACGTTTCTTCATCCAAACATAAAGGCTTGTAACACTATAGACGCACATCATTATAGAACCAACATTCTACGTCAGTCCTATGGTCCTATAAAACAACCATGTCTTGTGATAATTAAACAGACATTAAAAAGCAAGGGTTTTTTTCAGGATAAATGATTGAAATGCAATCTTTGGTTGCACTTTTGTAAATGCACGTGACTTTTCATTTATAAGATTGTGGCAAATGGTTTTGGTGTGGGAATGGTTTTTAATCAAACTTAGTCCTGGTAAAGCCTAATAGACTAAGAGTATACTTAAAAACCAAATTCGTCACAAATACGAAGCACATAGCAACCGCTACACAATTAATCTCCCCACCAAAACACGCACCCATTGAACAAATCATGTTCCATTCATCTTGCGTTGAAAAACAGGCAAGCCAGAGTGATGTGGGTTGTGTGTGTGTGGGTTGGGGGGGGGGGTAGGGATGGGGCTGAAAATTTGACAGAAATAGTTGTCATAGATAACGAGTCTATGTGACAAGCTCAATAGGATGACGGGAAGTGGGTCGATTAACTGTCCGAAGATTTTGCCGCCACAAAGAAACACACGAAAAGCGAAGTTATTATGAAGGGCTTTAAAAAGATAGCAGTGATAGTCCATTAAAATGACGTCTGCTCAGTGTGCAGAAGCCGTAACAAGACAATACACGGGCTAAGTCCAATCTGTGTCACAGCTAAGAAGAAAAATAACGAGTAGGATGAACCATCGCACACATGCTGCAGCAGCTATAAATAGACAATGGTCATCATAGACAACCAGTGAAACATCAAGGACAACCAGTGGACATGATAGACAACCAGTGAACGTCATGAACAACCAGTGAACATGATGGACAACCAGTGAAACATCATGGACAACCAGTGACCATCAAAGACAATCAGCGAACATCTATGACAACCAGTGAACGTCAAGGACAACCAGTGAACGTCAAGGACAACCAGTGAACGTCAAGGACAACCAGTGAACATCAAGGACAACCAGTGAACATCAAGGAAAACCAGTGAACGTCAAGGACAACTACTGCTGCTCACTGCTATGCTAAACAAACCGATTTAGTCTATATTAGTATGTATTTACACTTATTTATCATGTACATCTTGTTTATTTCTCGTGTATTTCTCGTGTATTTCTCGTTTTTCTCGTGTATTTCTCGTGTATTTCTCGTGTATTTCTCGTGTATTTCTCGTGTATTTCTCGAGTATGTCTCGTGTATTTCTCGTGTATTTCTCGTGTATTTCTCGTGTATTTCTCGAGTATGTCTCGTGTATTTCTTATTCACGAGGTTCATAACACCGTCATAGATACTAAAAAAAATTAATTAAAATTTGAATATAGAAATATGAAAACATTTATCATCACGGACAAACGAACGCGGGAGATATCCCATTAACCTTGACCCATTGATCTGGTCCAATTTTATCTAGTTTCTAATAATATACGAAACAGACACTAGGAGATAGCAAGCGATTGCACCATTAAAGGACACGTGTCTCTATTTTTCAATTAACAAACTAAAACTTTTCTACCATTAATTTTAGAGGGTAAAGAGAAAACCAACGTGTCTCCTGGTGCCTTCTAACTTCAGTTGTTTTTCGATGGCGTATAACAGTAAAAAAAAGACTTAATCAACTAAAGCATGGTTAAAAAAACAGACTAAATTTCATTTTGATTGCATGAAACTACCTTTATGTTTAAAAAAAAACTGTTACAACGAAAGTTTGGTGCTTGCAAGGGAAGCAACTTTTAAAACATTTTCAATGAGTATTTTACCAAGTTTGTTCCCTTGCTATATAAATTTTACCCTTTCATTTTCAATATGCATTCCTATTTTTTTAAATTGCTATCTAAGAAAGTGTAAATATAATTTAAAAAGACGTTAAGAGTTTGCCAATGAGGGGCTTTTTAAATTTTTAAATCAATCGTTCAGCCCCTTGGTCGAGTCCTGGCTTTCTTGATGGCATATAAGCTGAAGGGGCTCAGGGCTACTTGCCTGGCATCGAGCGTCTGTGCATTGAGTAGAGATCAAAACCACTTCTTCCAGTTAAAGCCTCAAATTTAATTCCAACATAAGTATATTTACAAATAATAAATGGGTTTGTCAGTAGCCCCTGCATCGGGATGCGTTTTTTATTGTTCTATTAATATATATCATATCATATCATATCATTTCATATCATATCATATATATATATATAAGTGAACTTTTGAGGGTTTGTTCCACAAAGGCTTTTACATGGCTTGATGGATCTTGACCAAACTTGGTACATATATCCATCATGATCCAGGAAGAAATCGTTTCTATACTGTCCCAGAGTTTACTATTCTCTCAGTAAAACTGGCTAAAAAATTTTTATACGGGATCCCAAAAGGGTCGGGATCCCATCATAATCTTTATCCCAACGGGATCAGGATCCCACCCGAAAATAAGATCCCACCGGATCGGGATATTAACCTTGAATGGATCCACTGGGATTGTGATAACACCGGGAAACTGGACTACGCAGAGTCGGTGTCAGAATGGGATCGGGGTCCCAATGGGATCGGGGTCACACCAGGATCGGGGTCCTAATGCACTCCCGTACAACGCCGGGTATATTGGCTAGTCATATATATATATATATATAAGTGAAAGTTTGTCTGTTTGTCTGTCTGTTTGTTCCACAAAGGATTTTATATGGATTGATGGATCTTGACCGAACTTGGCATATTTATCCATCATTATCCAGAAGGAACTCTTAAGGGGTTATAAACTTTTTATAACATTCCCATTGGGGTCGGGGATCGGGATCCCAGCGGGATCTGGATTCCCCCTGATATCGTAGCCGCAAGAAAACGGGATCCCATCGGGAACGGGATCACACTGGGAAAAGGCATTGCGCCGAGATCGTGGTGAGAATGAGACTGAGCATGATCCCTTTGAGGAACAGGATCCTAATGGGGAAAGAGATCCAACAGTAAACTGGAACCCGTGGGTAACCTCTCGGGTAACGGGATCAAACCGGGATCGGGATCCTATCGGGAAAAGGGACAACATCGGAAAAAGGGGGTCCCTAGGTGGAACTGTATCCCACAGAGGATGGTATCCTAACGGGATCGGTAGCCCATTGGGATCGGGATCCCACCGGGACCTGGATCCCCCTGGATCTGGAGATACACAAAAAACGGGATCAGTCCGGGATCGGGATCACACCAGGAAAAGGATTGCGCCAGGATCGGGATCAGAATTGGATTGGAGTCCCATTGGGTTTGGGGTCTTACCAGGAACGTGCAACGCCGGGTTTATTGGCTAGTATATATATTATATATATATATATATATATATATATATATATATATATATATATATATATATATATATATAT
>CAXITT010000047.1:398257-424344 GCA_964033795.1 Lymnaea stagnalis | reverse complement strand
TATATATATATATATATATATATATATATATATATATATATATATATTTAGATCACTCTGCTCCCCTTTCTCCTTACCTTCTCTCTCACTCTCTCCTCCTCTCTCCCCCCTCTCTCTCTCTCTCTCTCTGTCCCGCTCTGTCCCTTTCTCTGTCTCTCTCCGCCTCGTTCTTTCTCCCTCCCTCCACCTTTCTCTCTAACTTTCTAACTATTCTTCTTTTTGTCGTTATTTAAACATGTGCACTGAATGTTATACTGAAGCCTTTGTTTCCTTCTGTGACTGTTTTCAAACAGAGAGCGCCGTAATCTCGTGATGAGCGAGATGAGGACAGCATTGAGGCCCACGTCAAAGGTCTCAGCCAAGGACAAGGAAAAAGCCGTGTCAGCAGCAAGGAGCCCTAAAGACTCCAAAATGGGAGAGTGCTTGCTGAATGTTCATATCAGAGGGGACCCTGGTCTAGGGCCCCACCTTGGAAAAATTGACAGGTAACTCGAAAATAGATGCGTCTGCGTTTTTGTTTATTTCCAGTCCTATGGGTCTGAGGCATTTAAAAAGCCGAAAGACTAAATCCAGTCCAATAATTGCAATATCTCAACTGCTGCTTATACCAAGTCAAATTGTTTTTTTGTTTTTTTTGTTTTTTTTAACTCATTAGTGTATTCTGTCATACAGTTTCTATCCAGTGACAATTTAAATTTTAGTTAAAGGTTTGAATTTGTTTTTTTAAAGTAACTGCAATATATATTTGGGGGTAATTAGAGTTTGTGCCTAATGAGCCACTCGTCGAAGTGTAGGACTACATAGCTACTCCATCGTCTCGCGAAGTCGGAACGATGCCATATGTACACATATATAACGTCACGGTTGTCTTTTGTCCCCAGGGAACAGAGGAGGACCGAGCACGGCCTGCACCAGTCCAGGCAGAGCTTTCTCAGACAATCTCAGTGTCTCAACTACGAGCCGATGATATTGGTGGAGAGAGGCCCGTCAGATAAAGTGAGTACATCTCTCGTGTCCTCTTGTTCTAAACTACGAGGAACATCAAACAAGAGTTGGTTGAATAGATGGGTTGTTCTGTGGTAGACATATACTTGGGTTGGTGCTGTGGGTTGGAGTTTTCTAGAATAAATAAANATATATATATATATATTATTTATTTTTTTTGGGGGTGGGGGGAGTCTTCGGTTATATCACAAAATAACCAGATTACAATGTTACATTTTAGTAAACAAAGTAGTAGTAAAGTAAATTTACATATTAGCTGGATGAATTCATTTAGATAACGCTGGGAAAGCAAGAAGTAATAAGCTGAGTTGCACTGTTTGGCTTTTAAAGTACATTAAGTGTATTTATCTGGAGTCTAGAGTAATTGTAATACTAAAGACCAGTGGTTCCCAACCTTCTTAACCCGCGAAGCCCCTATTTGGAATCAGTTTCTATGGTGGAGCCCTTGAGGCCTACCCTGTGTCTCGCAAACTGACAATGTGTAGGAGTAGCTCTGCGATTGGCAAGGAAAGATAAAATAGGATTTAGCATGACATAAAATACATTGTTTGTTTGAAAGACTCCCGGTGTTGTATTATTGTGCACAGTTTTCTTGTTTTGTATTAATTAAGTGATCGTTCCAGGTGAAGGGTTGGTTCTGCACTTAAGCGGAAACAGAAAGAAACTTTGTCGAGAGAGCTGCAATTTTAATTTCTGCATTCTCATATAATATTTTTATTTTATCGTGCAAAAACAATTCCGATGAATTTTTTTAGTCTAATATCTAAAACGATCTTTTTTTGTTCACTGTCAGATTTCAAATAATATAAGGACCTCATATTCCGCTAAGAGTTTGTGTTTTTTTTCCTCATGACTAACATATTCAGTACCCATTTAATATCACCCAGCACAACCTCTTGAGTTGGAAGCCAATAATGTTCGAATAAGTCTTTCAATACTTCCAGATGCGCCTCAATATTTTTTTCTGTATTTATCCTTATCTTTTTATTGTCATTCAAGGAGATATATATAGTGAAAGTAAAGGGAAAACGCGATAATTGCGCAAATCGTGTCGGCAAAAAGTCTTCGTCATTGAACAGTCAAAAAAAATATAATAATTTTAACTTAGCTTAAATATAGTATCCGAAAGAACAGAAAGAGGAAGTTGAAGTTCATTTCAGTCGGAGCACTGCTTGAGAACCACTGCTAAAGACCCCAAAAAAAATTAATAATTAAATTCACTTCTGGAAAATAACGTCTACTTTTAAATGTTATAAAAAAATAACTCAAATAAAAAATATGAAAATTAATAGAGTAGATAGTATGTAGAACTCTGTTTCTTAAACAAATCTCTTTTTATCACCCAATATATCTATGTGAAAACCTTTGCTTTTCAGGCGATCACGCGAGCGGCCTTTATGAAAAGCTATGGAGTTGACCCGGTAACAGTGCTACTTCCTAGCTACAGGCGACCCCTCGTGTCCAGGAGCAAGACACCATCCACACTGACCACCATTGAGGCGTACACCGTGGAGTCCAAGAAGAAGAGAAACGTCTGGGACGAGGCCCTGGAAGAGGCACCGAGGTTCAAGAGCGTGGCCAGGCCGACCGCTCGACTGACCAACGATGAGGTCACCGAGCTTCAGATGGGCCATCTCCATCACAAACCTACGGCGGAGAAACTCGGCAAGTTCAAGGTCGACCGGATGACGCCGGGGACCTTGACCCGATCCAAAACCACAGCCGCGTAGAAACACCGTGTTCAAAGGAACCTCAGAACTTAGGTCAAAGGTCATTTCATCAGCCTGTGGGCCATAGTGGGGCTGAACCCTTGTGCTGTAGCCTTTTTAAATGTAATCATAGGATAATGTGAGTACAACAGGACAACAAAGTTCTCACCAAGAATAAGTTTAACATGGTTAGCTTTAATGTTGTAGGGAAAAAACATATTTTAGAAACCTAGCAATATATCCACACCATAAAGAATCAATGGAAAAGATCACTAGATGTGCAATGGATGAAAAAGAATCTATAGAACAAGACACTAAATATGATGTAGTAAAGGAAGTATTGAGGATCAACCTGCAGAACTAAACACTATATTCGACATCCCTGTCGAGACTATCCCCATGATGCGTGGTGTGAATGACAAAATATTCGAATGACAAATTATTTAAAAGAATATTTTAAAGACAAAATATTAGAATTATAAAATATTTGAATGACAAAATATCAGAATGATAAAATATATGAATGACAAAACATTTGAATAACAAAATATTTTGATTGACAAACTATTTGAATGAAAAACATATTTGAATGACAAAATATTGAATAATTAAACATTTGAACGGCAAATCCAACACACCACTTGCAGGCTAGATACAATTTAAATATGAATTATCTAGTTTTAATATGGCTGTAACAATAGCTTACATCTCCAAAAAAACGATTCGCAATATCTGTCTACCTCTAGCTCATCTCTGTTGTGGATCTACCCATACACCTCTGGATGACTACGAACTGGATAAACAACACAGGATGGCAACAACAAACTAACTCACCGTAACGGGACCTTGGTTGAATACGTCATCATACTCTCGATTTGTTATCTCACAATAATTACCCGTCATACACCTTCCTGCTGTCCTATACATTCCTGTTAATGATTTTTGTTCGTGTTTTGTGGGTGCGTGTTTGGCGCTGAGAATATCTGTGTATCTGTTGCTATGTGCTTTGTAATTTGTGACGTATTTGGGTATGGGAAATGTCTTCATTAAATGTTATGTTTTGTGTGTCTGTGTGTGTGTGTGTGTTAGTAATGGAGTTGCAGGGTGAGAACGGGATGACGGAAGACCCGCTTGGCCTCATTTAATAAAGAAATATTTGTCATATGGACCATTGCTTGAAAACTGAAATGACCCATAGACGTAAAGATGCCACTGAAGAGCTGCTCGTGCAGTTCGTAACAATTGCCACTCAAAAGATGTTGACCGATTAAAACTGAAACTCATGCTGGGCCCCAAAGCTCTCGTTTACTCGAAACTGACAGCGTGTCTCCAAGAAGCTTGTTCCGTACTCTCTATGCCGAGATAGCATGCTCTGCCACAGCTGTTTGCTCACAAAAGCTTAGCTCATTGCAACAAGGCTTATACTTTTTTTTTCTTTATATATTACTTAACATATTCACCCTCCAATGGCCAGCAATATATTTCCTGATACAAATGTAATCATATAATGTACAGAATGTATTTCTATGTTTTCTTAAAATTAAATAATTACCGTATGATATTTGTAAATAGGAAGTCGTCTGTTTGTTATTTAGACCAGAACCTATTGCAAGCGATAGCTAACCCTTAATTCGTGCATTTTGAAATTAAAGTGTGGAGTTACTCAACGACAGAAAAGAAGGACCAAACTATTGAAATCAGTTTGATGGCTAGGATGTTCTAAGCTAAATATCAACAATTGATTGTTAACTTTACAATTCGAAGATATATATTTAATCTTGTACAATCAAATTGTTACTTCATTGTCAATTTTTGTATTCCGCAATTAAAATGATGAAAGGGAGATTACCTTTAAAACACTTCTTTTATTTCTAGTTATTGCCCTTAGCATTGTCATGACTAAATATGTGCGACTTCAATTCTGTGCTAGCTAGAATGTTTTATGAAAATGTGTTAAAAGTCAAATTTAAGTCAATAGTTTGAAACGAGTGATAAATTTTAACTGTAGATATCTACAGATATATGTCTTATATTTCTTCAAGGCTATGTTTAATATAAGACAAACGAAAACTGCCATCAACATTGTTTTCTATACCACGATAATAAAAGCAGTGAACTAAATTTGCTCATTGAGATATTCATTACGAGGGCGATTAGCTGTCCAGTGTCCCTCCTGTCTACATCTAAAGCAGGGTCCAATTACTCTTCCCTCTCTCGATCTTCGTCTCCCAATGTCCCGCTGACCTCCCCATTATTCAGCTATTCCCGCTTCGAACGGTTGGTTTGTCTCCTTAGCTATTGTAAGCTTGTCCTGACGATTTAATATTGTCTACCCGAACCAACACCTTCCCACTTGACGTAGGTTTCTGTACCGGGACACTTTTAGCAGTTTCACTATTCAAAGAAATATTCATTTGTTCTCCAATCTATTGTAATATAAAAAAAAAATATTTCCAGTTATTTGGACCAATATAAACATCGTAATCTTAATTATAACAGTGTTCGTTTTAAGTCCTTGATTTCTGTAGAACTTAAGAAGAGATGTGATAGAAAATGTGTCCAGCCACCTGAGTAAAGAGCAGCGCGCTGCGGTTAGGGCCACGCTAATCAGCTTTAGATTGGGCAGCGGATTAGGGCAGGGAAAGACTGCAAGGAAAGACGGCATGGAAAGGCGGCAAGGAAAGACGGCAGGGAAAGACGGTAGGGAAAGACGGTAATGAAAGGCGGTAGGGAAAGACGGTAGGGAAATGGGGCAGGGAAAGGCGGCAAGGAAAGACGGTAGGGAAATGGGGCAGGGAAAGGCGGCAAGGAAAGACGGTAGGGAAAGACGGTAGGGAAATGGGGCAGGGAAAGGCGGCAGGGTAAGACGGTAGGGAAAGGCGGTAGGGAAATGGGACAGGGAAAGGCGGCAAGGAAAGACGGCAGGGAAAGACGGTAGGGAAATGCGGCAGGGAAAGGCGGCAAGGAAAGACGGCAGGGAAAGACGGTAGGGAAATGGGGCAGGGAAAGGCGGCAAGGAAAGACGGCAGGGAAAGACGGTAGGGAAATGCGGCAGGGAAAGGCGGCAAGGAAAGACGGCAGGGAAAGACGGTAGGGAAATGCGGCAGGGAAAGGCGGCAAGGAAAGACCCGGTGAAGTGCAGCAGTAAGAATCATTTACACCAGGTCGAGCTTGATGGTGTCAGATGGAAACGATTATTATGAAAGCATTCTACATTATTTGTTGGGGATGGGGGCGGAAGGTCACGCGCCTTATCTCAGACAAAGCTGTTAGAACACAGGCCGCCCTACCCACACCTCTAATGATGAGCTGCACACATGCTACCGACAATTACTTTGTTATTTCAGATTAATGATTAATTTTCAAAAAAAATAAATAAATAACTTCAACACATAATTAGCTTAGATAAGTAATTTAATAAATGGTAATTGGTTAACTCCGTGTGAATAAATGCCGTTTGAGAGGCTGGTCCATGCAACGGTAAAAAAAAAAAATAACAATCAGGGTCTTATTGTGTAAATACATCAATTTGAACTAACATTACATGTGTGGTATCTCTTTCATGTCTATTCGGGTGTCCCCCGTAACTCATTCTTTGCTAAAAATACATTCAAAATATATTTAGTTTAATGTTATGTATCTGTGTGTTTGTTTCTCCACCAAGTTAGTGTTACACCGTAAGGATTTATAAATTGTGATTTCTCACCATGTTAAACATATCTCTAAATAGATTTCAATTGTTAGGTACTGTTGAATTTATTCGTTTTTTTTTTTTATTATTATTATTATTTGAAAGATATTAAACTAATATGACTGTGGTCGGAAGAGGGAAAAAAAAGGCTACTTAATTGACTTTTAAAAATATACTATTATACCAGTGACACGAAAGGGAAAAAGGGAGATAGGTGAAAGGGGAGAATAAATTAATTGCCCGATGGTCGAACATGCCAGGGGCCGTAATTGCGTCAAATTAACAAGCAGGGTGATAATAGACTATCATTAGCTTCATTTTCACCCTCCGCGGAGCAGACAAGGCGGTGCCTCGTTAAGAAAATATCCCAACACGATTTTGCCCTGGGGTTCGGCTATTGTGGCGCGCACGCTCCGGTCGTGAATTCACTGAGACACAGCTTACAGATCATTAGTCAGAAGATGGACGCGCCACGGTGCGGCCCTGCACAGGGACGCGCGGCGCTGCTACTGAACGCCCATTCAGGCATGTGTCTGCTCTTACAAAAAGGGGCTGTGGCCCTGGATGTCGATTTTCCCACCACTGCTCTCAAAGGTTCTTAGGTTGTCAACGTGACGCCCCGTAAGGGTAAAATACCTTTTCATTGTTTACCTAAGGGGGGGGGGGGCACGACTTATAATAATAAATGTGAGGGACTTGTGTGTGTGTGTCAGCGTTAAAGAGGCATGTGGCTTGGCTTTAAGAACTTAAGAGAGCCATTTTCTATGGCTTTGAGAAAGTTAATTATTCTTAAAATTGTAGGCACGAATTTTACTCTCCATTAGAAACTTTTAATCTTAGACTTTTTTTGTTCAGAATTTGAAAACTTGTACAAGTAGTAAATGCAAAACTGTACAACTGTATTTTTAAAAATGTGCAGGGAATCGTAATTTTAAAAAAAAATATAAAAAAATTGTTTGGTTTCGGGAACTAAATAATTCAGTTCATGAACATAATAATTGTTAAAAGTTAAGATATTTTTTTTTTAAAAATGACAAATAGAGATAAATAGAGAATATGACAGAATCAAGTTGAATTACTTTTGTTTAATTCATGTTTCTAAGTAGTAATGTCTAGCCAAATGAGGCAGACATCTGGTTAATATGAAAGGGAACTTACATATAAAACATGATGTATAGATATAATAGGTTTGTCAACATCCTAATTAAGATCATTGTTAGATATCATCTGCATGTTTCATACACAGCGCCCTCATTGAGATTATTGTTAGATCGGTTTAATCTATATTAAAAAATGGCAGCCGATAGTGCATTGGTCTAACATTTGTCTAAAATGTGTCTAGTATGGGTCTAGCATTGGTCCAAAAGTTGTATAGAGTTTGTCTAATACTGGTCTAAAATTCGTCAAACATTGGTAAAACATTCGTCTAGCATGGATCAAATTTTGGTCAAATATTCGTCAAACATGGATCAAGCATTTTCCTAAATGCGGTCTAAAATGTTTCTAGCATTGGTCTTACATTAGCCAAACATTGGTTTAACATCTTCGAGCCTTAGTGTATCTTAAAGACGATATACATGGAAAATAAAGGCAAATGAGTTTCCCACCCAAAAAAAAAAAAATGTTTCTCAAATATTTTATTAATTCCTGTTTTGTTTTCCCTCGATTGATTTCTTGACTTCATTTCTTTTTAATGATTAATTTTTTATTGTTTAATTTTTTTTTAAATACTTATTATTATTTCTAAAAATAAGTAATTTTTTTTAAATAATTTTTTTGGAAGTGGGGGAGAGGTTTGAGCGGTGTAATAGCATACCCAACAACAGATGCAGGAGAAAACAAACATTGTCGCAGCCACCTCTGCTAGCATGGGTCTCAACATTCACAAAGGGAAGAGTAAAATCCTCAAGGTTAATGCCACCAGTACATCACCCATTATGCTTGAAGGAGAAGCCCTTGAGGAGGTGGACAGTTTTGTTTACCTTGGCAGCATGGTAGATAAACAAGGTGGTACAGATGCGGACGTCAAAATAAGGATAGGAAAAGCAAGAGCAGCCTTCCAACAACTCAAGAATGTTTGGGTCTCTAACAACTTAGGCAGCAAGTTAAAAGTAAGGAAAAAATTGCGATACCATTTTCCTGTGCTGCTATATGGAGCCGAGACATGGAGAACAACGGCCGTAAACCTGACCAGAATCCAGTCCTTCATCAACAACTGTCTAAGAAGGATTCTCAGAATTCACTGGCCAGACAAAATCAGCAACCAGGAACTGTGGCAGCGGACAAAACAGAAGCCCATTGAGGAAGAGATTCTCCAGAAGCGTTGGAGGTGGATTGGTCATACACTAAGAAAACCTGCTTCTAACACAACAAAGCAAGCCCTGAAATGGAACCCACAGGGTAAGCGGAAAAGAGACCGTCCAAGAAACACTTGGCGCCGAGAATTGGAGACAGACATCAAGAAAATTGGCCATGAATGGAAGATCCTGGAGAAGCTGGCCCAGGATAGAGATGCCTGGAGGTCTCTCGTAGGTGGCCTATGCCCTTGGAAGAACCGCAGACGCCGACGATGATCGGTGGATGCCCCTCATGGACGAGAAGGCTCAACAACAATAGCAAAAAAGGACAACTTACTTGCACGTGGTCGCAATTATGTTTGTGGTTTTTGTGTTGTATTTTTTTGTTTTGGTTGTTTTTTTGTTTTTTTGTTGCTGTTATTATTGTTTTGTTTTTTCCCCCAACCACAATGTTGTATTCTCTACATGTGTGTACCACCTCGAGTGTTCGTCTTGTACAGCGAACAGCCTGCAAAACTGTGTATCAAGAAATATTAACATGAGTATTCTTATCGTACAAACCACGTAGGTCTATTTTTTCCGAGACGCTTGCTGACATCATTTTAAAGAAAGCCCCTTTATGAGTTGTTTTGATGTATTTGGTTGTACATGGAAGCCCAACTTATTGCTGAGTGTGTGTGTGGGGGGGGGAGTGGGGGGTGGGGGTGGATGGCTGGCTAGATCGTTCACGCTTGACGTACACTTGAGTAAAACTAGCCTGACGGATGATAATGGCCCCAGACTCAGTTAAACGTCGCCTCGCGTGCACCGATGAGTACCCGAACCCTCTGTGACAATGCGACGGCACGCGGCTGGGCCGCGCCCGAGTCGTGGCGCGCGCAGGAAGATGACCTCAATGGCGGCACGCGGCCCCCTCGGAAAGATCCTCTCTTTGATTTCAAGTGAGTACACATCGTGTACACCCGTGTGTACGTTTAAGCCGGAGGCTCATTTAATGCGCCAGTCATTCTCTGCATATTAATGTCATAGCTGTATTGTTAGCGTCCGGCGTCAGCGGCTAATTGTTCGATTAATGGACACTGAGTTTAAGTATTTTTAGTGTTTTGTTTTTAGCTATGATTTACTGTTGTAAAATCAAACTTTTTTGTTTATAGGCCTATTATCTTGCTTTATTTAAATGTCACACGTCGCATGTGACATCAGCGATGACATGTCAAAATGTTAGATTACCGTCGGATTTAGGTAAATTTCATCAGGAAACAACTTTCTGTCAGGCATCTTTTTTTTTTGTACCAAAATTTATTATTTTAACTTACCAGTATGTAACGGTTATTGAAATGAGGACTTGAGTTTTACTACTGATGCGGTCTTTCATAGTTTGTTATTCCTCTTGCCAGCTGTCAGAATCCAAATCTTGTTCGGGAATTTCACAGTTGTATTGTTCCAGACTCTGCACATATCTAAACACATACATGGGTTACATCTGCCTACCTGTACCATAATGTTTGATACCGTATTGCAAAACGAATTTTTTGCTTTTATCAAAGTCACACTATGCCCCACTGGCGTAGGAATGGTGTACGGAGTAGGCGGTCCGTCCCCCAAGTGGCAATTTGTTTCTATTTATTGAGGGGTGGCTTTTTCAGCTGTTTGGCATTAGACTTGGCCCACCCCGGGTGGCACTAACCCTATCTACGCCCCTGTTTACGCCATGTACTTCAGGTTGAAGATGTATAGTAAAAGCTTCTGTATTTGTTTGTTTCTTCTTCTTGTTGTTGTTTTTTTTTAATGTTATCTCTTCACAATCAAATTAAGGGAACTAACGACCATTCAGCTGTTACTTCACGTTTTATGTACCTTTAATTTCAATTCCGTTCTTCTCCGCCCGTCATCTCCCCCAAGTATACACGTAAATGAGAACGGGTGCCAAATACATGTGCGCATTTTTACAGTTATACATGTTGATAGACAGAGAGTCGGACGAAGGATAAAGCTAATCAATATTTTGAATATATTGTCATTTTTCTAAACTGACATTGTCACAATCACAAAGAAATATAATATAGATATATATTTTTTTTTATTTTTTTAGAAAATGTAACAGCTCCTTATTTATAAGAATAGATTGTTTCGTTAATTTTAGTATTAAGATAAAGTTTTGAATGGCATGCACAGAGAGAGAGGAAAGAAGTTGATAGCTGAGTGTTAGAACGTTTTTCAATCACCATATAGCTTTCGTTTACTTTGACATGAAGGTTCACAATATAAAATAAGATATCCAATAGAATAGTGACACACCTTACTTGGACGAAATAGTCGTCCATGGATTATGAGACTTATCTTAGGTCAGTTAGTCTATAAGGAAATAATATTGTATTAAATCTGAATATTAACAATGTCATAGCCTTAATCCTACACGATGAATGGGACGGATTTGAGGGAATGTTCACTTCACGACTGACTATCTTCAAACATACGGTCACTACGCCTTTCCTTGAAAGGTCAAGGTCACAATGAATTGTCCTAAAACTTTTTGTGATCGAAAGCTGATTGAATCAATCAAAAACTCAATCAATCAAAAAATTAAAACTATAATAATAATTCTAAACCTTATCGATATTATTTATTGATTTTGAACTTAGATTGAATTTTTTTTTTAAATCTTTATGATGTCCACATTTCTCCCATCAAAACCTTCGACTTTTGTCCCATATCCTTAGAGGTCCTTGTCAACATTATTATTTCCTAAATATGTTTCGTCCATGTCTATAAGCTGCATTATGTAATCGCTGTTATATAGACTTTTTTTAAAAGCAATTTTTTAAAACTCCCATTTCGGCACATCAGCTGTTCGTGGTCCCAAAAGTTAATTCGTTTTTTTTTTGGTGTTTTTTTTTTCCAACGACCCTTCCAAAACTCCAACTCAATGTGCTAACGGCTGTGTGTGTCAGTTCCGACTTCCATTCACGGTGAGTTATGCTCTGGGACACGTCATTCTAAACAAGCCATCATCATCAGGGAGCCCGTCCTCTATCCGCGGCTGTCCTCCGGGGGAGGGGATTTAGGTAAATCTGCGAGGCGACCCCCTCTACAAATGAGTGGCTTACGCCTACCCACACACCGCGTCATGCCGCACATTTCTCACACTTTGCTTAAAAGAGACGTGAGCATTAACTGAGACCTAATGGTATTCTTCTCACAACCTTACAGAGTCATCAGCGCGCTTTTGACGACACTGGGGCCGGGGACGGTGCAAGGATTACTCCTGGTCTCGCACAGAACAGCATGACATGGGAGCGAGGGCGGCAGGCTTCTGGGGGTGAACGACATCGGCGCGTGCTCTTTGCATTTAAACGTGTGTGGATCTCCAGGCCCGGGGGCTGGTCGCGTGCCCTGTCCCGCCATCCTCGCCCACCTGTGAGAGATCGATGGCCTTCCAGCGTCATCGGCGCGTGGACCTAACAATAGCCCCGGCTCCACCCCCAGCCCCAGTCGTCCGCCATGTTTGATTGTGTTTTGATGGGGCGGTATCACGTGTGTGACCCCCCCCGACCTCACCGAGAGCATGCCCAAGTCCCGGGACGGAAACACAATACAAGCAGTGGCCGTGAAGATGGTCTTAACCTGATTGGCTTGGGTTCGAAACTTTCATGAATATCGCCCTCTTAAATGGGGCCTGCCTTCGGCGATAACTGTCTTCGGAATCTCGGTCACACTCCGAGAAAAATGTCTTGAAGCCGAATCGGTTTGACCCCATAATCAGTCGCGGGATCGCGGGATCGGGGTGCTGGGGTAGTTTTCTTTATGCATGCGTGGAGGCATCTCGTAAAGCAATATCGCGTGGCATTTCTTAAGGGGGTTAAAGTAAGGGTGGAGATGTGGGTGACACTAGGATTTGGACTCAAGTTGGTGTCAACGATAACATGTTTTGTTCCGTTTGTCCACAAATCTTGGATTTCAGAACTCAATCACAGCTTGATTGTAATCAAACACTAGAGGTTGCTATTTTTCAAAGACACCCCTGCAACCCCACCCCCACCCCCTCAAGCCCTTGCTTTTCATTTACATTAACGTTGAAAAAATTGAGATGAGGATGTTTGCGTCTTGCATTATAACCAAAAAAACATTTTTATAATTAAAATTCAACAACAAAAAATTGACATTTGAAGATAAGAGACTATTTTACAAAGCAAGATTTGTAGAGATTTTTGTCTAAGGTGCATGCGTCCGTCGTCCTTTTAAATGCATTACGCCTCATCGGCTAAACTAGGTTGGAGGAAGGGCTGATTTTAAATATTCTATTTCTCCATCCTTACAATCATTACTCATCTGCTTTTATCATAAACGGAATCACATATTATACTGTGTTCCTATCGTGTAAACGTTGGAAATGAAAAAAAAAAAAATATTGAAGCTGGACTTTTCACAGTGTAGCTTAAGTAAGGTGACCATTCGTACTGTAACATTACGAGTACAGTCCTATTTTTTAGACTTAAGTTCTTAATTTATTTGTGAGTTTTAAAATACAATGTTATTTTTTTGACGTTTTTTCATGCCAGCCGAGAGTTGTCACAACACAGTGCAATTTTTTTGACGTTTTTTCATGCCAGCTGAGAGTTGTCACAACACAGTGCAATTTTTTTGACGTTTTTTCATGCCAGCTGAGAGTTGTCACAACACAGTGCAATTTTTTTGACGTTTGTTTCTGCCTGTCGTAAGTTGTAACCAGTTGAGTGCAGCTCAAGAAAAAAAACTGATAAAAGATGATTAACTAACAAAAAAGATCGATCACATCTGATATTCAGGCCCAAATAAAAAAAAACAACTAACAAAATATATAAGTCATACAATTTAATAAGATCATGATATTTTTTACTAAATAACTCTTCAAAGACAGAAGAATTCCCTGAGTAACCCGCAAATATTTGTATATATTTGGAAACATACATGGCGTCAAAATGACTTTAATTGAAATTGTTAAATTGTCATGGTTTTAAATTTGAAATGTGACTATTTAGATCATTTATTAGATTCCCCCAGATCTCCCCCAGTATGTCGAGGTAAGTCTGTTGAACTAAAAGATCCCTCATTACGACATGAACAATACAGTGTTCAAAAATCTCATTGTTTCTTGTCTCATACTCATTATGTTTTATTCGAAATCTAAACTGTATTTTACCGTACCCTGACACGTCACCCCCGGGCACAGTGGCTTAGTAAGGATTAGGGCCACCCGATGCGGGCCAAGTATTTTTTACCGCCCCCTCCCCCTCCCCCCCTCTTTTAAAAAAACCCTCTAAATGTTGGTCGAAATGTCACACCTCCACATAAAAAAAATTGCTGCCCGGGGCAGACCACTCCTTCCACACACCCCACCCCCTTCCTTCACCACTGCCCGGGCATTTGCCTCTATGTCAACGATATCATGACAGCTCTGACATGTCAGCGTCATAACGACAACGCTCCTTGTCGTCCACTTGTCAAGTTTCAGCCGAACTGTCAAACAGCTGCGGACACCATCATTTCATTGAGCCCACTCCGCCGCGTAGGTGGCGGTGGTGGGGGGACGACGCTGTCTTAAGAAACCGTTTCACGGCAGGCCGTACGGCGGTCTACAATAAAAAGACGATCAGAATCATTATTTCGGGACGCCATTCACGTTGCCTTGGGTCATCTTGGGTCAACTGACCGTCGCCCGGCTGTCCATTGGAGGGTCATTTGAGCCCATGACACGCGCCTCGTTCGTCCAGCTCGGCGGGCTTCGGGAAATGAATTTCGTGTGGATAGGCAAGACTTTGGGGGGCTGCTGATGATAGAACAACATGCACCACCCGCATTTGGGGGGGGGGGCTGGTGGGGGTTTCCTTAGAATATTTTTTTATGGGCATCGTACATTGATTATGTGCAGGGCCGGATCAGGTTGCGGAAACAAAGGTTCCAGCTCGGCGGGCTTCGGGAAATGAATTTCGTGTGGATAGGCAAGACTTTGGGGGGCTGCTGATGATAGAACAACATGCACCACCCGCATTTGGGGGGGGGGGATGGTGGGGGTATCCTTAGAATATTTATTTATGGGCATCGTACATTGACTATGTGCAGGGCCGGATCAGGATGCGGAAACAAAGGAGGCACAAGTTTGATTTCAAGATAGTGTTTCTGGTACATCTTTCTATGTGTTAAGATGTTGGTATTAAAATTTGTTATTTAAGTAAACAAAGGTCACGTCATTGATTCCTTAAACCGCCCCCCCCCCGGTGCTCCGATTGCAGTCCGTCCATCATGGCAGCCTCCAGCTGAAGTGGAATATGTCATCGGATCCCGCAAATCTACCCTGATAGCCTACAGTGGTACACATCCTTCTAACTCTGCCTCGCCACATAGGTAACCATCATCAGGTAATGTGGCGAGAGGTGTTGGAAAAAGTTCTATGAGCTAGGGTTTAGGGCACATGATCAAAGCTGTCGCTAAAGGATCGTAGATATTTGATCAATGGCGAAATTTGCCACCTACCTTGAGAATGCATCCCTTAGGCAGCGGTTTTATCCATTTCACCGAGCTAGTTTTGTGAAGTGGTGTTTAACATAGACGCCCGCAGTACCCAGTACCACTTTAGAATTAACCCCCTTAGGCTCTATGTGGTCGACAGCTCTGAGGAAACATTGGCAAGATGACACCAGTGAAGATGCCCCCCTCCCCCTGTCCCCCTCTCCCCCCAAAAGAAAAATCTGTGTCGGCCATAAGATAGAATTGCGTTTGTCCCCCAACGACGGGTGCTGTATGTCGTAGTAATCCGAAGTAGGACTCCGCCCATTACTAAATAAGGCCAAACCAAAAGGAAGGTATACCCGTTTGCGTTGCCGTGTAGCCCGATGATACGCCATAGAGGGATGGGGGGGGGGCGGAAATCCCATAGTTGCCACTTGGTGAAAAGAGATTCTTTGGAAAGGGGGGAGGGTGGTTCGGGGATTTAAGAACCTCGGCAATATTAAAGCAAATAGTAATGATATATTTGAGTTGGTATTATAACCTTACTCCTATTATGTCTATTCAATGATACACTAGATGGTATGGGGACCTTGTGTTCCAGATGTCTCTTCCCAGCTCCCCTTTTCCTTCCAAATCTCCATCGTCATCATACTCAGAAATCATCCCGCGACCATGAATCAGAAAATGTACGGACCACTGATATTATTGCTACGGTACGTTCTCGGCATGTCTATTTCATTATTTACTTTTTTTTCTCTGTTTTTTTTGTTTTGTTTTTTTTTTAAATCCGTTTCCAGAGAGATGGACTTCTGTTAATGAGAGGAAAGCAGACGGCGCAATTTTTCATCATTTGATTTACAGCACTTCGATCAGAATGAAAATGAACGTGAAGATCCACGATTTTGCACTTTTCTAAATTAAAAAAAAAACCGTGGATCTTAGTCAATCTGAGACACTGCCGTTGTAATTTGACTAGCATTCGATTGATCAAGAGAACTTTCATACCCTTGTCATCTGTTGATGTTTGAGGAACACGAAACTGTGCAGGTCCTAGTTGTCACCCGCTCGAACCCTTTCTTTTTCCCCGCAGAATTTTTCCTTAGGTCATTGTCCATTTATATCTATATATATACAAAAAATTGATAAAAGATTATCTATATCTAAATATATATCTTTATATATATATACATATATATATATATATAAAATATTGTTCAATTGTAATTTTAGGTTTAACAATCACCCCAAATTTAGACCAGGAAGTGATGATCTAGTTGTTTTTTTTTTTCTTTTTTTTTTTTTAAATATTTAATTTAAATCAACAACTGCGTTGAAAGTTATGTTCAAAATATGTCATCACCTAATAAATTTCTTGAAGGCACCTGCCCCTCATCCTCTCCCCCCCCCCCCCCCTCCCAACTCGACAAAGACAAATATTATCACAGAATGTCAGGACAGAACACAGACAGACACATCTCTGTCCCGATTAATGTTCTGCTCTTATGCCGAGTCAGACTTTCATAGAAACACGAGCTTCATTAATATTATCGGTAGATAGCAGGGACGTGTCTCGCGTTGCAGCAATACACATTTCCTTGGGGAGTCTAGCGGGAAAATGATCAAGTCCTTGGTCAATAGATTCAACTAAACGGTTTCAGATTTCCAACAAGTCCACTTCTTCATGCTCGTCAAGGTAATCGTTTTTCAAAATGTTGGCGATACACGAAACAAACTTTACCCAAATGACAGGGGTGTCAGGATTTCCATGGGTGTCGATTGTGGTTGGATGTTTTGATGGTTTGAAGAGAAATGCGGCAAGGACTGGGTTCAGGTTAAAGCAAAAAGAAATGTACACAGGGTAGAGAAAAACTTTTGGTGATTTGAGATAGATTTTTTTTTTTTAAAACATGGTTTGAAAAACCTTCTCAAACCATCAAAGTCCTCGCAAACCACTAAAAATATTTAACACTCTCAAAGCTTAATGAAAACATAAAAAAACAACATTAAACCATCTTAAACTATCTCCTACCATCAAATCGTATTAAACCATCTTAAAACATCTCAAAGCTTAAACTATAGTAACATGTCAAAAACGGGTAACCATGTCAAAGCTTAAACACATCTCAAAACACGAAACCATCTCAAAGCTTAGCAGTCAATGACATATTGTATTGATTTGCCTTCTTAAGATGCTACACTTACAAATATCTATTGGATCGGTTCATTTTGGGCAGTAAGCTCCATTTGAAAATATCTTTTTGAAAAGTTCCATGCAGGCTAATTGTCGAGGGTATGAGAATCACTGTTGTTATGTGTAGAACGTTGTTGTCATGTTTGATAGGGAAAAGATGTTAGTTAGAGATTGTATGTGCAGCCGTATCGTTTGTGTGAGAGTGTTGTGACGTAATTGTGTAGTGGAAAGTGACGCGTTAGTTTTCGTTGTGGCTAGAGAAGAGTGATGGCGGATGTGCTACATTGACTGTTGTGAATGGAATACTGCTAAGTGTTGTGCTGAGAGAATTGATGGGGAATATACTGGATGAAGTGTTTGGATTGGTATATTGATTAATATTTGGTTGGAGTGATTGTATTATCAAATTCTGAAATTATACATCAAGTCTTGATCATCGAGTGGTGATAAATAAACTTTCGTTCACAACAAACCGGTCGCTGTTTGTTGCATTGGTGACTGTTTGTGTATGATGTACTGCTGAACGGAATGCAGTGAAAGACTTGGCCATACAGAAGAATCGCTTCGCGACACTAATACTGACGAAGCAAATTTGAGCCTGATTTTTTTTTTTTTTTTTTTTTAAAATTACCTCTTACGTTCATTGCACACACCGGAAATCGGTCAAACTGGGTCGAATTTACGGTAAAAAAATCAAAAATGAAAATGTTGTGCAATTGTTTGGGACCCTGATTTTAACACGCACAAAAATAATTTTTGTCTGTTTTTTTTTTTTTTTTTTTTTAAAATTACCTCTTACGTTCATTGCACACACCGGAAATCGGTCAAACTGGGTCGAATTTACGGTAAAAAAATCAACAATGGAAATGTTGTGCAAGTGCTTGGGACCCTGATTTTAACACGCACAAAAATAATTAAAATAAAACACATTGAATCCGAACGACTTTAACCATTACACCTTTTTAATTCAAAATATAATCATCAATATTTACAACAGATGTGACCGTTGATGACGCTGACAACAGGGTGTCCCAGCTTGGTCTCTAATGAGACCGTGCTATTTTGGTTTAGTTTGTCACTTACAGCTATAAAGATTCAACAAACTTTTTTTTTTTATTAAAAAATGAAATACATTTATTTTAATATCGTGCTGGCTGATAAAATACACGCGGATAACCTCAAAGTAAAGAAATAAGGAAATGCTACTTATGAAAAAAAAAAAAAAAAAAAATTATTTATTTTCAATTAAGACTAAGAAAAGAAATCTACCTGTGCTAAAATGATAGGGCCGAGCAATGTCCCCTCTAAGGTTTGCTGGCTCGTGTGCAAAATCAAACAGTTGTGTGCAAAGTTTTACAGCATCAATTTTTTTGTGTGCAAAATTTTACAGCGCACATACACAAACACACACTTACATGGAAATTTGCTGCGTGGACACTCAAAATTGCTACGCGGCGTCTGTGAGATAGCTGCGCGGCGTCTGTGAGATAGCTGCGCGGGCGCGCATCCGCGCAGCGCACATGTTGCAGTGATACATTTCCTCATGTTCTGATGATACAGTTCCTCATGTTGTTGTGATACAGTTCCTCATGTTGTTGTGATACAGTTCCTCATGTTGTTGTGATGTACTACCTCATTTTGAGTTGACCCCCTACCAAAAAAATTATTGTCGTTGCTACTTCATAAATATGTGTTTTCCTATGGTCATAGGCGACTCCTGCGTACGGGGCGTTCGACCCCCAAAAGGGGTCACGACCAACAGGTTGAGAAACGCTGATCTAATATAAACATATATTTAATAACTCGGTATTATAAAGTTCCCTTGACACGTGGTATTCACGGGTCAAATAGTGGAGTCTATAAGGTGAGAGAACCAGTATATTCAGTTTCATCTCATCTGGAATATGCTGAGTGCTCGAGGAAAAAATGTTTTTGTCAGTTATGTAATCTGTGGCTAGTTTTGAAATGTGTGGTTAGAGTGTGAATCGTTGTGGACAGTGACAAAACTAGTTGGTCACTGGTGCAATTGGTTGGTCAGTGGTGTAATCGTTGGTCAGTGGTGAAATTGGTTGGCCAGTGGTGTGACACTGGTGGGTCAGTGGTGAAATGGTTGGTCAGTGGTGAAATGGTTAGCCAGTGAGGAAATGGTTGTTCAGTGGTTAAATGGTTGGTCAGTGGTGACATTGGTTGGTCAGTGGTGACACTATTGGGTCATTAGTGAAATGATTGGTCAATGGTGAAAGGGTTGGTCAGTGAGGAAATGGTGGTCAGTGGTGACATTCGTGGGTCAGTGGTAACATTGTTTGGTCAACGGTGAAATGGTTGGTCAGTGAGGAAATAGTTGGTCAGTGGTGACATTGGTTGGTCAGTGGTGACACTGATGGGTCAGTGTTGAAATGGTTGGTCAGTGAGGAAATGGTTGTCAGTGGCGACATTGGTGGGTCAGTGGTGACATTGTTGATCAATGTTGAAATGGTTGGTCAGTGGTGAAACGGTTGGTCAATGGTGAAATGGTTGGTCAGACGTAGATTATTTGGACAGTGTTATAAAAGCATCCTTGTTCTGTTGTGAAATAAGCTGTTCGCTTTAAAAATCAATTATTTTCCAACTCCTATGAACAGTAACAACAAGAGAAAGTACATACATTTGACAATATAATATCAGATATCAGCTTTTCTCCATAGTATAATATATTATACATTACAATAAAATATATTGCATTTCAGTCTGATATTTTTTTTTTCTGTAGACCTTATAACACTTCAATGAAGTAAGAATATTGAGCACAAAAAAAAGACTTTAGTCTGATAAGAATATTGAGCAAATACAATTTTAAATATGAATATGGAAAAAATTTAAAATGTCAGTTTCTTAAAATCGCTTGAAGCTGGATTGGTTTTTCTATAACTAGGATGCCCTGAAATTTTACTTCAAGCTCTTCGCCTTTCCGTGGCTCCGTCCGGTCACCGAGCTCAAACTTGACCTTCCTCAACACATGGACGAGTCCAACTTTGAGCTCGAGGTAAGCCAGCCTCATACCGATACACTGACGTGGACCATGGCCGAACGGCAAGAAGGTGAGGTAATCTCTTTTGGCCTTGTTTTCCTCCGAGAATCTTTCCGGATCAAACGTTGTAGGGTTGGGATAGTTTCTGGGGTCCATCATGATGGTTTCAAGAGACAGCATGACGCCGGCCCCTTTCGGTATGGTGATGTTCTTATAATGGTAGGTGGACGCCGCCTGTCTGGTGAAGAGGATCAGAGGAGGGTAGAGGCGCAGAGTTTCGTTGATGACCTGTTCAGTATACTTCAGTTTCCCAAGTTCTTCGTATGTCGGAGACTCTGAGGAAACTACGTCTTGAATTTCTTTGTACACTTTTTCCTTAGTGTAAAAAGAAACATTAATTTTTATAAGTTTTTTTTTTTAAAGAAACTTTTATTGAGTGTCAAATTTTAAACGAAATTCCAAAAACTTGCTCTAGATCATTGATTCTCAACCTTCCAAATGTCGGGTAATGTTGTGTTGACCAAACCCCTCCCCCGTTGCTACTTCAAAATATGTGTTTTCCGTTGGTCTTAGGCGACCCCTGTATAAGGGTCGTTCGACCCTCAAAGGGTGTCGCGACCCACAGGTTGAGGACTGCTGCTCTAGATCAAAGAGGTCATCTCGTAAATTGTATCAGCAAGATTGTTAGAAAAGAATTATATGGGAGCCCGGTGCTGGAATCAAAGTAACTCAAACGCTCTCTCAAAAAAAAAAAAAAAAATGATGGAATCATTATAATTTAAACGTGTATTTTAAAATCAGTGTTAGATATTGAAAAAGCAATTTTTGAAAACTGCAAGTTCTACATTTTCCACGGACAAATGCAGAGTGGCAATGCAAGCAGGTCAGCTAAAAGCTCTATGTAATTACAAATCGAATTTAAATTATTCAAATTTTACTCGATTAATCCAACAAGAAAATGTGAACCGTTACCCTCGTATATATGTAAACAAAAAAAAAGTTATTAAAAGTTCAACACTAACCTACGCTTTTTGTTAAAAACTCGAGTGTATTTCTATCTGGTCTAGTTTTTTGTTCCAATTTAAAAATAAATATTTATTAGCACTTACTGAATAGCCGTAGTTGCCCTAATAGAGCATCTCCATTTTATTTCGAGAAAAAATAAATTATTTTAAACCGTACATGAATTAGCTAAGGGCTCGTTCGCAAATTACGTCCCGCTCAGGACGGGAGGGGGTGGTTGAGAAATTTTGACACTTGTAACAGGAAAAGTGGTGGAGTTGTAGGGGGGGGAGATTAAAAATTCGTGACGTCAAAAAGCAAAAATAAAATTAAAAATCTAAAAAAAAAAAAAAATTGAAAAACCTTTATTGAATTAATTTTAAAAACATTAATCGTGAAACTCAGTCGCGCACACCTTTTGCGCATTCGGAAAAATGATGCAAAAACTGTTTGTGTCCATCTTACATTCGGCTCGGGGGAGGACTTCGGTGTTTTGCACTTTACAGCACAGTTTTCTAATAATACAACATCTTAATCCATTATGGATTAAGATGTTGTATATTTGATTTAAGTTGTGTGTGTAGTGTCGTATTTAACGAAAGCAGAAAAAAAAACAATAACGCGAAATGGATTGTTAGCAAAGTAGTTCTGAAAACGAAACAGTATAGCTATAACATGCTCTTGGGAGATGGTCAGCTTGGAACCCATCGCAACTTGCCACTGAGGACCCTAACGTTACAGCTGAGAAGATATTCGAAATGGGCAAAAGATTTTAGATAAGCGAACATTGTGCATTTATTGTTTCGCATATTTTCAAACCTCAAAACGTGTGTCTGGATCTTTTTAAATCAGCGGCGCATAATGGTAAGTGCCAAAATTTTCGCTACCCTACTCCTTCCGCGAAACAAACTGTAGTTGGATGAAAATGCCCCGCCCCTCAATATATAGATCAAAAGTGACCCCCAGGGCAGACCGCACTCTCCACCAAACCCCTACCTCCTTGCGGAGGCCTCTGTACTTAATCCAAAAATTGTAGTTAATTTACAATGTCAAAGTTACTGCCCCTGCTAAATGACTTGACAAAGATCTCCACATGGTGAACTGTGGTCAAAGCACATTCTGCAGAAAGAACAAACAGACCTGAATATCCGGATGCTTAGCCAGCATAAACAGACACATCTGTAATGATGTCGAGGTGGTCTCAAAGCCGGCAAAAATGACGAGCATCGACTGACCAATGAGTTCTCTGTCTGTTATGGTTTTGGGCAGTTGTTCCCAGGATTTCGCTTTCGTGTCATCTGGGGAGAATATGAGACTGAATAAAACACATAGAATTCTAACCACCGAGGTAAGTACATGGAGGTTTAGAGGGTACAGAGGGGGGCAGAAGGGGAGACAGAGGGGAGACAGGGGAGAGGACAGGGTTGGCGATTGGGTGTCAGAGAGTGCCAGTGAAGGGTGAGAATAGTGTGAGAGATCAGGAGTTGACAGTAGTGTGAGATTAGGTGCAAGAGAGCAGATGGTGGTAGTGCAGTGTGAGCGTGACCAATGAAGAGATTAATGTGGCGCAGAAATTGGGAGTTGGTATAGGAGCTTACTAACTTTCGAACGTACTTCTTATAGTCATGTCGAAAAATACGAAATAAAACCAACATCTAACTCCATTCATTTGACTCAACAAGTTATCTATAGCAGCCTCAAAATACAAACAGAAGAATTGTTATACATAAAGGGAAAAAAAGGAATAAAAGAAGAATTTAATCGTGTCGTATGCAGAGGTAGATACTCACAAGTGAAGTTGGCGGTTTCTTCATCCCCTTGCGTTTTCGCAACGATCATGCTTTGTAAAAAATCTTTGGGCCTAGCTTGTCCACGCCTCTCCATGTCCAGCCTTTGAGCCACCGCTGTGTGGATGACGGAACTGAAGTAATCATTGGCTCCGGCATTCACCTGGTCCAGTAAGCCGACGTTGAGTTTCTAGGAATAGTAAATATAGTAGCTACAATAGTATACTGATCAGAAGCAGTGCCGAAATAACCTAGAGGCAAAGTAGATATTAAACTTTGGGCACCGTTCATAATACATGTGCCGTGATATAGGTGCTATTTTTGAAAATCTATTTACCAAAGCATATCAAAATGTGAAGGGGTCCCCGAAATTTCGACTCAAGAGCCCCAGGAAATCTCAATCCAACGCTCATCAGAAGTACCCAGCAACTTACCTTGACCAGAAACACGTGCAGCGAGTGGAAGCGATACATCACTAACATCACGAAATTCATGACACTGTTCCTGATTTTGATGATCGTCTTGGTGTGGTGGGTGAATTCATCGTCCTCCTTGCCCAGACAATCGGTCAGCACCCCAAACGCCGACCGGGCAATGACCTCACTCGTGTACTGACCGCTCAGATGTTTGATGGGAACTAATCTATCCCTCCTGGCAGACTCCTCTATAACTGCAGCCAACTTCCGGGCAGTGTCCTGGCTAATTTCGGCCACGTACTTAAGTTTTCCTGTACTGTCAATAAAAAATTAGTTCCCTTTGGATAACGTTGATTATTTACATGTGATATATTCTTGGATTTTCGTTGCCTTTACCATTGACGGCATACATAAAATACGCTTTTTAAAATTACAAATCATACAACAAAGATATATTTTTGAAGAAAAAAAAACTATATATATCTAAATCTGCATTTAAGAGCGGTTCTCAACTTTTCTAATGCCTCAACTTTTTAAAACCATTCCCCGTGTTTTGGCGACCCCCCAACCATCAATTATTTTCGTTGCTACTTCATAAATATGTGTTTTCAGACAAGTAAGGGTCATTCGACCACCAAAGGGGTTGCGACCCACCGTTGAGAGCCGCTGGCATTAACAAATCATTTCTATTGCAAGTAAAACAGAATATATCTATGAGCGTTTTAAATGACAGAAATCTTCAATTTTTACATTGTTCATTAGCAATATAAATATATTATATGATAGATTTAACTTTCCCTAACACAGCAGGAACTGGCCTAAGGAAGGGGACACTAGATATCTTTAGCATTCCCTAACACAGCGGGAATTCACCTAAAGGAAGGGGACATGAGATGTCTCAACCTCCTCCAGTCCTGACCGTTGGCGAAAAACAAGCCGTCCTCGAGGGGGGCTCTCGTCGTCAGCACGGGGGTCCTGTCCACGAAGTTGTTGAAGTCTTTGACCAGGATGTGTCTTAGGAGCTCTACGTCACGTGTGAATAGCAAGAGCCCGTCAAAAGATGTGCCAATGGTGTCTCCATGTTCAGCCATGAGTTCCGCTATAGCACGTCTGTGGAGAGTGACGGCGTTAACTCAGGGTTTGGTACGGTTAGAAAAGAAAGTGGAAATGATTCAGTTAAGAGATGACTCTGGTGTAAGGTGACCATTTCTGACCATTTCAGAGAACACTTTAAAATGTAGTCATTTTTAATCAGGACATTTAAAATGAGGGCATTTTAAAAAAGGATATTTTAAATCTGGACAGTTAAATTCTGTTTGGCGACATGAGTGCACATTAGTAAATTATCATTTGTTGTTAGACGGAGAAAATATATTATTGTGACGCTAACTCGGGTGAATTTTACATATTTTCTTAGTTTTATTTATTTATGACTGGATATCAGATGTGCCCGATCTTTTGTTAAATTTTAAAAAAAATATTTTTTTTTGTGTTTGACTGTTTTGGTTACAACTAATGACAAGCCAGGGGAAATGTCTCAACATACGTAAAGTTGACCGGTGCTGTTAACAACGTTACGAATGGCCACCTTACTTTTGTGGGACCCGATGAAGAGAGAATGTTACTGTCCGCCGTTTTGAGAGGTGTTGCTGCGGTGTGCGAGAGCGTGACTGTCAAGCTGTGCGGTGCATGCGAGGGACACCATATTTCTCGCATTAATGTTTGTCACAGACTAAAACTGAGACTCCGTTTAATGATGATTTTTTTATTAAGGGGTGGTGGGCAGGAATCTTTTTTTTTTTTTTTAAATTGTGAAGATATGAGATGTGTGTAATTGGATTTATTTGTCAAAGGCCGCCATGAGCCTAGGCATGACATGCGTGAGTGCACCGGATACTGGTCAATCAATGAATCAAGTCAAAGAAATTGTGAGAGATTTTTTTTTTAAATTTATTTTTAATTTAACATATTCTGCATAGAACGGAAAAAATACTTTTATGGCTGGACTTTTAAATAAAAAAGGAGGAACTCACTTGAAATCAGTTAGTGCAGCTCTCCCCATGGTCACGTGTTTGACCCCATACTTGTCCCAGGTCTCGTGGCTGGTCAGCGTGGTGAAGACGAAGTAGAGGACCACGGAGATCGTTAAGATCAGCAGCCACGCGGTCGTGCTGGATGTCAGTTGTGTGACCAGGTCATTGGCAGCCATGACTTGACCATCTGTCTTTGATGCTCCCTCTTAGCAAAGGTACCTACACGTCATCAGCACAGAAATGAGGGATTACACGTTCAACGATTCACTAATCGCGCTACACATCTATTTAATAGTGTCAACAGGATATGAACAGAAAGAAAAAAAAAAATCAATCTCTGGTGTGTTTTATTTCCAGTGCAGAACGTAGGTGGGCTTTTGTGCACCTACCGATCAATTGTGGTGTGGGGAGCACTAGCAGCCCTATAGCATCGCACCTATTCAGCGTGGGCAGTTGGGGGGGG
>CAXITT010000047.1:365554-398165 GCA_964033795.1 Lymnaea stagnalis | reverse complement strand
TTGTAGACATAGAGTTGTAGACATAGAGTTGTAGACATAGAGTTGTAGACAGAGGGTTGTAGACATAGAGTTTTAGACATAGGTTTGTAGACATAGAGTTGAAGACATAGAGTTGTAGACATAGAGTTGTAGACGTAGAGTTGTAGACATAGAGTTGTAGACATAGAGTTGTAGACATAGAGTTGTAGACAGAGGGTTGTAGACATAGAGTTTTAGACATAGGTTTGTAGACATAGAGTTGAAGACATAGAGTTGTAGACATAGAGTTGTAGACGTAGAGTTGTAGACATAGAGTTGTAGACATAGAGTTGTAGACATAGAGTTGTAGACAGAGGGTTGTAGACATAGAGTTGTAGACATAGTGTTGTAGACATAGAGTTGTAGACATAGGGTTGTAGACATAGAGTTGTAGACATAGGGTTGTAGACATAGAGTTGTGAGCCATAGAGTTGTGAGCCATAGAGTAGTGAGCCATAGAGTATAACATATTTAGTGCTAATGAAAGACTTCCTTCGTCAACGTTACAATTTCAAACGAAAGAAAAAACATAAACTCCTCAACAATCGTTTAATTTTAACAATAAAGGTTGTTATATTTAGTTAAGTTACACACAATTTCTGATAAAAATATTATGGTGCGTCCTACAACAAGTAGATCACATCAATAATTTGTGGTTGTGCAGAGTGCAGAATAATCATATAAAACATCAAAACTAATTGATCGAATTTTTTTGATAGCTATGAGGTTTTTATAAAACAAAATCACCTTCCCCTTTCCATCCACAAACTTTTTAATAACCCCACAATCAAACAAAAACAATGTATTTTTTAAAATTTTAATCAACTTTTTTAATTCAACGAAATAATAATCGTAACACGCTGCTAGCATAACTACTCGAGAACTGTAGTTTTAACAACAACTGACAACAACAACACTTTATCAATGTATGACAGGTGCGATGAATGTTTCTGCATTTATTACTTCATTATAGTATAATAGTATTAAGTTTGTGTTTACTTACCACTCCGACTTCACTGTTTATGCGCAGTCTAGCGTCCTTACCACGGCACCCCTGTTGTAGATAGCTGCAGGCGTAAATACCTGTGTAGTTTGTAACCCCGTTTTTTTTTCAGTTCAGTGCGAAAATGAATGCCCTTGACACAGTCCACAGTCCGTAGCACAGTTTTTTAACAGCAACACAACCTTGAATCGTCGTACTGTAGCGGGCTATATTTTTCGCACACCCCTAAGTTTGAAACCATCCACTAATTAAAATCTGTTTTCTGTACTTGTAAAACAATATCAAATTTATATCAATAAAAGACATAACGTATTCCATGTCTATTAAGAGTCGTGAGATGCAACGCATTCGCTAAGATTAATAACAGTATCGCCGTCTCGCTTCCCGTTACAATCAACCGAATTGAGTATTCAATCTCAAAGTGGCTTATTACAAGTGGCCTCTCGCCCTTCTGACTGAGATTAAAGTGCAGTGTCTTTTTCCCGTCAGGTTGGCAAACCTGTTTGTGTGGCTTGTGGATTGTGTCTAGCCCTACCCGGGAATGTCGGTGGTACGATAAGTGGGCCGCAGGGCCCAAGAGACCCTAACGTTCAGACTCTGAAGGGATAACCCCGGGCAAGGCGGTGCATCTGGGAGTTGGCCAAAAGAAACAAACAACTATAACCACACCCGCCTTAAAGCATGGGCCCACTTATGGCTTTAGGCTTCTAAGAGCATCTGACATAGTGTTACCGAGGTAATAATGTTAAAACATATTGTGCTACTTTCTATCTGCTATTGTCAAGTCTCAGCATCTGAAAAATCCAATGTGTACGTATGTGACTTAATATTGTGCATTGTATCCTCAAAAAAAAAAAAAATGCGACAGTCTTACACTTACACGCCCTTAACATGTATAGAAATAGGAAATCCGACTTTGAAAAACAAAATATCAACAAATATTTATGTATGGATGTTTTTGTGTCTAACATCATTGAGTTTTGAGAGTTGTTTCCCCACTATACCATACAGGACTACCCAAAACCTTTTCACGCCACTAAACTACAAAGCAAAACTTTTCTTAAAATTTGTTTTAAAAAAAATTATAATTAAATTTTAAAAATTCTTTGTACTATTTTAAATATCTCTAGCTTTAACGTATATTTATGTATTACTATATTGATATATTGATATATTGGTATTTTGATATTTTGATAACTTTCTAAAAATTGTAACCAACCTTCTGGCTCGCTCCTGGTATGCATTTAAATGAAAAGCACATATGTTTTAAATGTGAGCTCCATTTGAAAGTATCCATTTGAAATTATCCATTTGAAATTACCCATTTGAAATTATCCATTTGAAATTATCTATTTGAAATTACCCATTTGAAATTATCTATTTGAAATTACCCATTTGAAATTATCCATTTGAAATTATCTATTTGAAAGTACCCATTTGAAAGTACCCATTTGAAATTACCCATTTGAAATTATCCATTTGAAATTACCCATTTGAAATTATCTATTTGAAATTACCCATTTGAAATTATCCATTTGAAATTATCTATTTGAAAGTACCCATTTGAAAGTACCCATTTGAAATTACCCATTTGAAATTATCCATTTGAAATTATCTATTTGAAATTACCCATTTGAAATTATCTATTTGAAATTACCAATTTGAAATTATCCATTTGAAATTATCTATTTGAAAGTACCCATTTGAAAGTACCCATTTGAAATTACCCATTTGAAATTATCCATTTGAAATTACCCATTTGAAATTATCTATTTGAAATTACCCATTTGAAATTATCCATTTGAAATTATCTATTTGAAAGTACCCATTTGAAAGTACCCATTTGAAATTACCCATTTGAAATTATCCATTTGAAATTATCCATTTGAAATTATCCATTTGAAAAGTTACACAAAGTTACTACTGACGACGCCAATTTAAAACTTACTTTTTTTAAAATTCAAAATGACAACCGTGTACACACCAGAAATCGATCAAACTGGGTCAAACTTACGTTAAAATCAACGCTTGAAACGTTTTGCATATGTCTGGAAGCCTGATTTTAAACACAGCAATATAGAACACATTGAATCTCAACGAGTTCAATCATTACAACTTTTTAATTCAAAATACAACCAGCAATATTTACAACAAATTATGAACTTTGATAACCCTGAAAAACAAGACGCCAAGAAATCCCAGCTCGGTTTCTATTGAGACCGCGATATAATGTGTGTATAGTTTATCATGTAAATTTGTAAAGTTGTAACAATTCTTTTTTTTTTTAATGAAAAAGGGAGATATATTTATTTTAATATCATGTCATCACATAAAAGTAAAGGTGCATAACCTCAAGGTAAAGAAATAATGAAATATTACTTCTGAGAAGAATTTTTTTTTAAACTCATTCTCTAAATATGTGCTTTCCTATGGTCTTAGGCGACTCCTGTGTAACAGTCGTTGGACTCCTAAAGAGATCGCGACCAAAAGGTTGAGAACCGCTGATCTGAAACAACCTACGTTTAATAACTCGGTATCGTGTATTTCACATGAGACGTGGTAGAGACGGGTCAGATTGTGGAGATTATCATGTAACGGTTGTTTGGTGGTGAAATGGGTTGGTCAGTGGTGAATTGGGTTGGTCACGTGGAGATTATGTGGATAGTGTGATAAAAGGGTCTTTGTTCAGTAATGAAAATTCTGCCCCTTTTCAGATCCTGCATTTTCTAGCCCAAATGAACAGTAAGAAGAAAAGTATAAATTATATACATCAGACAATATAGTATCAGATTTCAGCTTTGTTACCTAATAGTATTATAGTATGCATTACAATAAAATATATTGCATTTCAGTCTGTTTTTTTGTTGGTGTTGTTTGTTTGGTTCTTATAATACTTTAGTCTGTTAAGAATATTGAGCAAATACAATTTTAAATATGGATATAGAGAACATTTAGAATGTCAGTTTCTTAAAATCGCTTGAAGCTGGATTGGTTTTTCTATAACTAGGATGCCCTGAAATTTTACTTCAAGCTCTTCGCCTTTCCGTGGCTCCGTCCGGTCACCGAGCTCAAACTTGACCTTCCTCAACACATGGACGAGTCCAACTTTGAGCTCGAGGTAAGCCAGCCTCATACCGATACACTGACGTGGACCTTGGCCGAACGGCAAGAAGGTGAGGTAATCCCTTTTGGCCTTGTTTTCCTCCGAGAATCTTTCCGGATCAAACTTTGTAGGTTCGGGATAGTTTCTGGGGTCCATCATGATGGTTTCAAGAGACAGCATGACTCCGGCCCCTTTCGGTATGGTGATGTTCTTATAATGGTATGTGGACACCGCCTGCCTGGTAATGAGGATCAGAGGCGGGTAGAGGCGCAGAGTTTCGTTGATGACCTGTTCAGTATACTTAAGTTTCCCAAGTTCTTCGTATGTCGGAGACTCTGAGGAAACCACGGCTTGGATTTCTTTGTACACTTTTTCCTACGTGTGAAATAAAATGCTAACATTTTAAAAAGAAACTTTTTGTTGTATGTTAAATGTTAGAGTAAAATTCCATACCCTTGCCCTAGATCAGTGGTTCTCAACCTTCCTAACGCTGCCACCCTTTAATAAAGTTCCTCATCTTGTGGTTATACCACAAAGTTAAAATTATTTTCGTTGCAACTTCAAAAATATATGATTTCCGATGGTCTTAGTCAACCCGTGTGTGAGGGTCGTTTGACCCCAAAAAGAGGTCGTGATCCACAGGCTGAGAACCGCCGCTCTAGATCAAAAAGATCATCATAAAAACCGTATCAATAAGATTTTTTAGAAGTATTATAAGGGGCCTAGTGTTTGAATCAAAACAACCCAAACGCTGTCTCAATAACTTGATAGAATTATGTTAATTTAAACACGCAGTTTTAAATCAGCGTTAAATATAAAAAAAAACAAATAAAAACTGCAAGTTCTAAAGGTATATTAAACATTTACCACAGTTAAATGCAGAGTGGCAATGCAAGCAGATCAGCTAAATGCTATATGTTATTTCCTAAAATTTTAAACCATTCATATATTACTTGAGCTAACCTTACTTCCCCAATACATTTTTTTTCCAGACCCCATACAACTTCTTGTATAAGGACAAATATGATTTAAGGGGGGTGTGTGTGTAATATCGTAATGGATGAACGCCGATAAAAAAAAAACAACACAAAAAAAAAAAAAAGAAAATAGCTAAATGTTATATGTTATTTCCTAAAATTTTAAACCATTCATATATTACTTGAGCTAACCTTACTTCCCCAATACTTTTTTTTTCCAGACCCCATACAACTTCTTGTATAAGGACAAATATGATTTAAGGGGGGTGTGTGTGTAATATCGTAATGGATGAACGCCGATAAAAAAAAAACAACACAAAAAAAAAAAAAACGAAATGGATTGTTAGCAAACTACTTGTGAACACGACATAGTATTACGATACATCCTCTCAGTAAGAAATCAAAGCTTGGAACCCACCGCAACTTCCCACGGAAGACCCTGGGGCATTACAGCAGAGAAGATACCCGGACGGAAACCGTTTTGGCTTAAACAAACTTTGGGTATGCAGTCTTGAACATTTGAAATCCTGACAACGTGTGTCTGTACGTTACTTAATCAGTGCGGTATCATCAAAGGTAATGACCAAGCTTTTTGCTACCCTACTCCTTCCGCAGAAAATGAACTCAGCAGGTGGCTGGAAATACCGCCCCCTGAATATAAGACAAAAAAAGTGCCAAACGGGGTGGACCTCACTCTCCACCCAAACCCAATCTGCTTTTCAAGCCCTCTGTACTTAATCCAAGAATTGTAGCTAGTTTACAATGTCAAAGTTACCGCCCCTACTAAATGACTTGACAAAGATCTCCACAAGGTGAACTGTGGTTAAACCGCATTCTGCTTAAAGAACAAACAGACCTGAATATCCGGATGCTTAGCCATCATAAACAGACACATCTGTAATGACGTCGACGTGGACTCAAGGCCGGCAAAAATGACAAGCATCGACTGACCAATGAGTTCTCTGTCTGTCATGGTTTTGGGCAGTTGTTCCCAAGATTTCGCTTTGGTGTCATCTGGGAACAATATATGAAATTAAATTACAAACATAGAATTTTAACCGTGGAGGTAAGTATATACATGGAGGTTTAGAGGGTACAGAGGAGGAGAGGGGGATATGGTTAGGGATGGGTGTTGGATTGTGTGTTGGATTAGGTGTACGGGAGAGTGGGGGGAATATCGTTGGTGGAGAAAAGTGCGTACGAGAAGAGGGTTATGTTAATTGGTGAGTTGAGGGTAGGTGTGAGAGAGCAGAGGTGAGAGTAGGAATGAAGGAGCAGAGGGTGACAGTAAAGGATGAGAGTATGTGTGAGAGAGCAGAAGGTGCCATTGCAGGGTTAGAGTATATGGTGTGAGAGAGCAGAGGGTGGTGATGTAGAGTGAGGGTAGATGTGAGAGAGCAGAGGTTGACAGTGAAGGGTGTCGGTAGAGGTGAGAGAGCAGAGGGTGGTGATGTAGAGTGAGGGTAGATGTGAGAGAGCAGAGGGTGGTGATGTAGAGTGAGGGTAGATGTGAGAGAGCAGAGGGTGGTGATGTAGAGTGAGGGTAGATGTGAGAGAGCAGAGGTTGACAGTGAAGGGTGTCGGTAGAGGTGAGAGAGCAGAGGGTGGTGATGTAGAGTGAGGGTAGATGTGAGAGAGCAGAGGGTGGTGATGTAGAGTGAGGGTAGATGTGAGAGAGCAGAGGTTGACAGTGAAGGGTGTCGGTAGAGGTGAGAGAGCAGAGGGTGGTGATGTAGAGTGAGGGTAGATGTGAGAGAGCAGAGGGTGGTGATGTAGAGTGAGGGTAGATGTGAGAGAGCAGAGGGTGGTGATGTAGAGTGAGGGTAGATGTGAGAGAGCAGAGGGTATAGTAGTGTAGGTTGAGGGTATGTGTAAGAGAGCAGTGCGTGGTGGTGTAGATTGAGGGTGACTAATGTAGAGAATAATGTGGAGCAGAAATTCTGAATTTGTAGGGGAGCTTACAAACTTTTAACATGCACTTACAATTTTTTGGAAACATACGAAATAAAACCAACATCAAACTCCATTCATTTAAGTCAACCAGTTACCTAATAGACTTATTTTAGTTGAACTGAAGAAGTAAGTTTACAAAAATATAGTCCATTCAAATATCTTTTATTTGATATCAAATTTTGTTTTGCAACCCAACAATACTATTTTTAATAATACTTTATTCCCATCCTCTCACTTCTGTGACACGTGTCCGAATAGCCGATTCGCAAAAGTAAAGCTTCATGTATATAGGAATAAAAGAATAATTTAATCGTGTCGTATGCAGAGGTAGATACTCACCAGTGAAGTTGGCGGCCTCTTCATCCCCTTGCGTTTTCGCAACGATCATGCTTTGTAAAAAATCTTTGGGCCTAGCTTGTCCACGCCTCTCCATGTCCAGCCTTTGAGCCACGGTCGTGTGGATGACGGAACTGAAGTAATCATTTGCTCCGGCACTGACCAGGTCCAGTAAGCCGACGTTGAGTTTCTAGGAATAGAAAATTAATGTTAAAATAGTGTTTATACTGGGCACTCAAAGGCCGCAAGATAACAACTGCATTGTACGTTTGATTTATCTATTTTGTTTCCGTATATTTGAAGCGATAAATTCTTTTCTTCCGTCTCTTGTCGCCGAAAACGGTCAGTTTATTGACTAGTTTTATATATAAAATATTGATAAATCGGTGTTCATCATTTAAATGGTCAAAGGGATTCAATTCCCTTTTCAGTGTCTCTGAATTTGTGATTGCGACACTAAGCGTGTAATCGCGCATTTCTGCGCTAATCTGCGCTAAATTGTTCTTTAATATGACAATCATTTGAAAATGTAGCAATTAAGGGCCAGTGATATAGAGGTTGGGGTAAATGGTGTAGAGGTTAGTGTAAGTGGTTATAGAGATTAGGGTAAGTGGCGTAGAGATTATGGTAAGTGGTGTTGAGGTTAAGGTAAGTGGTGCAGAGACTATGGTAAGTGGTGCAGATTTTAGGGTAATCAATATAGAGGTTATAGTAAGTGGTATAGAGGTCAGGCTAAGTAGTGCAGAGGTTAGGGTAAGTATTGTAGAGACTAGGTAAAGTGGTGTAGAGTTTTGGGTTAGTGGTGTAGTGGTGAAGGTAGAATGGACGATTGAGAAGCTGGGACATATAGGTGGTGGTGGGTTGTGTGATTAGTGTCAATGAATTTTAAACATTACGGGTGCACGGTGAACAGGACCACATCAGACAGCATATAATCTCTTTCTGTTTTATAGTGTGATATGGTTAGTTGTTTACAGAAGGTATGCTCTATAATAACTGGCTAATACAAATCTTGTTGGCTAATGGATTTTGTGGTGACAAGTGCAAAGCGTCAGCGAACCAGTTTTAACAAGTTATCTATTGTGATATTTTTTGCGTGGACTCTCCCCGAGGTCGTGCTGTCTCTCCTCTAACCCATAGGAGCCAAAGCTGACCCAATCCAACTATTCATAACCCCGCCATTGATATTTCACAGCTCACGCGACCTTACAAATACTCAAATTTCTTTGGCTTCGCACGCTGATTGGTGGCCCTTACCTGGTCTTAAATGTGACGACAAACCGTTATTGTAACACGGCAGCGCTTCCCGGTGTCATAAGACCACTGCCGAAAATTGACCATCACCCAATTCCTTCTACTGAAACACCTATCTTTATTCATGAGTGACCAAAGGTTCATTTGCCCCAAAATATCAGTTGATTGTAATGTCGTTATTCGCCCTTTGATATGGAAGTCCATGTCATTGAAGAAACTCCCTAATCTATGTAACTTTGCATCTTGGCTTTCAGTTGCAAGAAAGATTATTATAAAGCAATAAGGTGAGTTTCTTTATTGAGACAAGGAAATTGATTTTTTTTTTTTAAATACATTGTACAATATCATTTTCAGTGCACAATTAAATACATATTTAAACCAAGAAAATAATTAAAATTTATAACAATTTAAACACAAGACATCTGAAGTATATCTCTAGCTATGAAATCAGCCACCTTGTAACTCCTTCAGTGACAATATTCGATTAACTAGTGATCATTTAGATTTGCTAACCGCTGCGGGACCACGCTGTTAAACTCGTAGAGACTGGTTGAACCAAAGAATTTTTATATGCTCTCAGTCCTAACTTTACGAAAAAGTATTCACCCTGATCGATCTGATAATATAAAATGTATGTGTGATGAAACTGCCATTTATAAAAAAATAGCCTATAACGTGACATCTTTTTCAGAAACTATGTTTCCACGAATGTGTACAGCGCCAGCATGGGCATGGCAGCGCCAGCACTGTCGTTTTAAAGATGTTCCATACACTTACGAGAAATTTACACGGACTATCAAGAATGCGAGGGGTAGTCGAAATGTTTGCCACCAGTAATCTCTCTCAGCTTAAGACCCGTTTTAATTTAGCATCCACTCATCTATTCGGGTGAATGCTACTTTTGACACTTAGATGGGCATCAGCCCCTTGGAGCAGTAACTGGGTCAGTGAATGAAAAAAAAACGTGTACTTTACTACGCTTAATATGTAATCCCATATCTTGCCACGCGTCGCGTGGTCAACCTGAGCGTAAAGATTCGAGTTCAGGTACATAATCATTGACCTGTTTAAAAGACCAGTCGAAGTCTTGACTCCGCCAGTGACTTACCTAGGGTGCAAAGATATGACAGCCCCGAGCGGCACCTCAGGATTTATATAATATAGGACTAACATTTCTGCCATCAAACTTAAAGGGCCTTTATATTTTACAGATTTTAAAAAAATCACCTTTGTCTTTTTCAAACTCCCAGCCATGCATTGGCCATTATCAATATCGTCGATTTGCCTAGCCCGTCTCTTGCAATCATTTCTAACGCTTTCAAACTTTTAGCAAATAGATATAATTTGTGCAATAAAATTATTTTTATAGTAGCTATAATATTCTACTGATCAGAAGCAGTGCAGAAGTAACCTAGAGGCAAATTAGGCATCAGCCTATGAGGCATCGTGCATTTTAGATGTTTTGTGATATAGGTACCGGTAGTCACTTTTCATCCCACGGTGCTATTTAAAAAAAAATTATTTACTAAAGCCAATATAAAAATGTGTTCGGACCCCGTAATTTCGACTGCCTGGGGCCCCACGGAATCCCAATCCGAAGCTAATCACACGTACCCAGCCACTTACCTTGACCAGAAACACGTGCAGCGAGTGGAAGCGATACAGCACTAGCATCACGAAATTCATGACACGGTTCCTGATTTTGATGATCCTCTTGGCGTGGTGGGTGAACTCATCGTCCTCCTTGCCCAGACAGTCGGTCAGCACCCCAAACGCTGACCGGGCTATGACCTCACTCGTGTACTGACCGCTCAGATGTTTGATGGGAACTAATCTGTCCCCCCTGGCAGACTCCTCTATAACTGCAGCCAACTTCCGGGCAGTGTCCTGGCTTGTTTCGGCCACGTACTTAAGTTTTCCTGTACTGTATCAGCAAAAAATTAGTTCCCCGTGGATAAAAATGAAAAATGATTATATACATGTGATCTTTTCTTGGATTGTATTTGTATTTACTAATGACTGTATACATATTATACGCTTTCTTCATCACAAATGAGACAATCTAGACATAATTTTGCAACAAATGTAGTCTCATTCTGCATACAAGAACATTATTATTATTGGAGTCATTCATTGATATATTACATTTTAACTTCAGACAGAAAACTTTTTACAGACTTCATTATAAATTTGTATAAAATAAATAAAACTGTATACAATTTTCTTCCTAACCGAAGCCTCATAACATGTAAAATTAACCTTGACCACTTGATGGATACACTGGGGGGTCACAAACGGACAAAAAATGTTCCAAACAGTTAAAGAGTTAGACAGGACATAATTCTGACACTTGCGCACATTTCTGAGAAATATTACATGTAATAAAATAAAAACATCAGGTCCTCTGATACAACCCAAGCCCTATGACGTTTTCATGTTTAAACAAAGCATTTCCCCTCAGCTATACGTTAGTAATTTTTGTTCTTCTTATGCCTCAAATGTGTTTATTTTCTTTTTTCGATTAAGCCATTAGGTATCCGACTTAAAGGAGGGGGACATTAGATACCTTTAGCATTTACCCTTACCCACCAGGAACTGACCCCAAAGGTAGGGGACATTAGATACCTTTAGCATTTACCCTAGCCCACAAGGAACTGACCTAAAGGAAGGGGACATCAGATGTCTTAACCTCCTCCAGTCCTGACCGTTGACGAAAAACAAGCCGACCTCGAGGGGGCTTCGCGTCGTCAGCAGTGGGGTCCTGTCCACGAAGGTGTTGAAGTCTTTGACCAGGATGTGTCTCAGGAGCTCTACGTCTCGTGTGAATAGCAAGAGCCCTTGAAACGATGTGCCGATGGTGTCTCCATGCTCAGACATGAGTTCCGCTATAGCACGTCTGTGGAGAGTGACGGCGTTAAGGGTTTGGTACGGTTAGAAAAGAAAGTGGAAATGATACAATAAAACAATGACTTTTGTGTAAGATCACTCCTTCTTCTTATCATTTTTAAGGAGGAACTTTTTAACATTTATTAAAATCAGGCCATTTAAAATCGTTTTTTTTTTATATGAGCGTAAAAAAATAAACACTTATTTGTAGCCAGACGAGGAAATCTTCTGTCATTTAGGCGTACTTTTTGAAGAAATAAAAAATTATGATGATGCTATTTTCGGGTGAATCTATTATATATATACTGTATATCGCTTCTGGTGTGTCCTTTCTTCCTTTTCACAACCACCACCACCATCCTCGACATTTTTTTTTATAATTATAGTACAAAGTGGAAAAAAAAAGAAAACTATCAAGCAGCGAGCATCTTGCGCGACGGTTGAACCCAGAGTTGGAATGTTGAATATTTTCTGAGATGACTATTATATTAATCAATAAAGAGCCACCGGTATGAAGTGGGACTGCCTAGAACTATCTGTAAGACTTTCTGTAGGCCTATTGTTTTAAAAAAGGCCCGGCAGGTAGGGTGTACTACTGTTTGTTGGAATATTGTTACAATTTCGGCATGTAGTGTTAACGGCAAACAACTGACTACTAACTAGCAACTTAAAACTGACAACCAACAAGTAAAAACTGAAGACCAACGACTTACGACTAACAACTAACCAGGAAAAATGTCACCAAAATTCCAGAACTGTAATGGTAGAAACGCTACAACGACCACCATACTTATATGTGGGACATGATGAAGAGAATGTTACTGTCCGCTGTTTTGAGAGGTGTTGCTGCGGTGTGCGAGAGCGTGATTGTCAAACTGTGCGGTGCATGCGAGGGACACCATATTTCTTGCATTAAGTTTGTCATAAAATACAACTGATACTAGTTGAATGATTTTTTTATTAAAAATCTTTTTAGTGGATGTTGGTTATGAAAAATAAAATATTTTGAAGACGTAAGCTGGTTGTGATGTGATTATATTTGAAAGAAATTGTGAGGGGTTATTAAATTTGTTAAACAGAAACATAACCGGTATTGCTTGATTTTTAAAGGGGGGGAAAAAAAAAGAGATATTAAATTTAAGCCTCACTTGAAATCAGTTAGTGCAGCTCTCCCCATGGTCACGTGCTTGACCCCATACTTGTCCCAGGTCTCTTGGTTGGTCAGCGTGGTGAAGACGAAGTAGATGACCAAGGAGATCGTTAAGATCAGCAGTACCGCGGACGGGTAGGAGGTCAGTTGTGTGACCAGGTCATTCGTAAGGTCAGCCATGACTTGACCATTTATCTCTGATGCTTCCTTTGCAAAGATATCTACACGTTATCTACCACATCCAAAAATCCATTAAGAACATGGGTATGCTTTTTTAGTGTAGAACATAGGTATGCTTTTGTAATTTAGAAATTAGGTATGCTTTTGTAGTGTAAAACATAGGTATGCTTTTGTAGTGCAAAACATAGGCATGCTTTTGTTGTGTAGAAGATAGGTATCCTTTGGCAGTGTAGAACAGTTATGTTTTTGTAGTGCAGAACATGGGTAGGCTTTTGTAGACAAAGAGTTGTAGATATAGAGTTGTAGACATAGAGTTGTAGACATGGTCTTGTAGATATAGACTTGTAGACTTAGGATGCTAGACATAGAATTATGGAACGTAGAGCTGTAGACATAGAGTTGTAGACATTGGGTTTAGACATAGGATTGTGGACATAGATTTGTTGGACATAGAGTTGTAGAAATAGAGTTTTGTTACATAGAGTTGTGGGACATAGAGTTGCAGACAAAGGGTTGCGGGACATAGGGTTGTAGACATAGGTTTGTAGACATAAAGTTGTAGACATAGAGCTGAAGACATAGAATTGTAGACATAGATTTGTATACATAGAGTTGTAGACAAAGAGTTGTAGACATTGAGTTGTAGACATAGAGTTGTAGACATAGGTTTGTAGACATAAAGTTGTAGACATAGAGCTGAAGACATAGAATTGTAGACATAGAGTTGTAGACATAGATTTTTATACATAGAGTTGTAGACAAAGAGTTGTAGACATTGAGTTGTAGACATAGAGTTGTAGACATTGAGTTGTAGACATAGAGTTGTGGACATAGAGTTGTAGACATTGAGTTGTAGACATAGAGTTGTAGACATAGAGTTGTAGACATTGAGTTGTAACATAAGGTATATCAGACATAAAGTGCTAGGGAAAGACTTCCGGTGTCGACGTTACATTAATCAAACGTAAGAGAAACATAAAATCCTCAAAAATCGTTTTATTTTAACAACAAACGTGGTTATATTATTTCAATTACCGATAAATTCCGATAAAGAATAAACAAAATATATCATTTCAATATTTTGTGGTTGTGCTGGATAATCATATTTAAAATTAAAACTTGATAGAATTTGTTTTGATAACTATGACTTTTTTATAAAACATAACTACCTTCCCCATAACTAAAGCCCCCAAACCGCCCCCCTCCCCCAATTCAAAACCATTAATTATATATATTTTAAAATTATAATCAATGTTTAAATTCAACGAAATGATCAAAATCATATCGTACTACAGCATAACTCAAGAGGACTCAACATTTTAAAAATAACTAAAAAACGTCATCAATTTATTACAGGTACGATGAATTTCTGTGTACTGAATACTTCACCATAGTAATACTGTTAGTTTGTGTTTACTTACAACTCCGAATTCAGTTTTCTGCACACAGCGTCCTTACCACGGCACCCTTGTTCTGACAGCTGCAAATCTAAATACCTGTGTAGCTTGTAACCCCGTTTTTTCAGTTCAGTGCGAAAGGGAATGACCTTGACCCAGTCAACAGTCTGTAGCACTGTTTTTCAAAAGCAACACGCCCTAGAATCGTCGTGCCACTGGGTAGCAGGCATGGGCGCCCGCAGGGGGGTGGGGCAAAGGCGGGGGGGGGGCACAATAGTAAAAATACGGCACTCAAAACAGTTCTAATTACCATTAATAAGATTAATTAAATGACTATGGATTACAAAATAAAAGAATTATAATTAAAAAATTCATCAACTTACAGAGTATGGTATGTCTTGTATCGGTACACAGTTAGTACAATGTGCCCAAATACTAAGGTACAATTATAAATATGAATTAACACATATAAGTAAATACAGAATAACACACGTTTGTCTCGTGACGTCAAAATATGATCCTCCTCTAAGCTCCTGAATCCCCTTTTATATCCAAGCGTCGATAGAACCAACGCTTCTGCAAATGCCTAATTATCTTGTTTATCTTTCCAGTTCACTCCCGAACTTTCCACATAATTCTAATAGAAAATATTATTTTTAGTCGGTAGTGGTAAACAAGATCAAAGGGAATAGGCCTCGCCAAGTACGAACGCAGCCTAATTTGGAGTCAGACAGATTTCACGGGACGGGGAAAGTGACGTAAACACATCTTCTACATAGCATTCTGGAATAGAGTATTACGTGTTTTATTGTGAAGGAGAAATAGATCCTGATAAGATTGAAGGCCTGCACATTATCAGGCCCGCGGGCCGCATGTGACCCACCAGCACCCACTTTGTGGTCTGCGTGGTCACGAAAAGCTCTTTATCTTTATTATTTTCTTAATAGCTCCCCACCCCCCGACCTACATTCTTTTGGCCGGCGCATGTCCTGTCCTATTTTCATTTGGCCCGCAAAGTTTTTTCACAAAGTATTACGGCCCGCCTTATATTTGCAGATGTATAGGCCTGTTGTAAACGATACCCTATCTATAACAAGAGTTTCAATGCAAAGTAAATTTTTGATTATTTATATCTTTAAAAAAAAATAGTATTCTGACTTAACAAAATGGTCCCTTGCTAATGACAATGAACTCTAATTAATTGAAAAATTCACAGTTAAAAGATCCATGAAAATGAAACACAGTAATTGCATATCTTATAGAAATAATTGAGACTGTAAAGAAATAAGCATAGTTTAGTTAGAAATTCTTACTTATAACTAGTATAATTAATAGTGATTGTTAAATGTACTAAGCAATAATGATTTTTTTTTAAAAATTGTATATATTGTCAATGTAGAATTAGTTTGTAGTTTGTAACATTGAAATATATCTTCTATCATGTCCACCTTGTACCTAAAATTATTCATTTTTTTTTAAATTTTGCCTGAAGTTGAATGGGTTTGTCGATGACAATAATTCCTTGAATTCTCGTGACGAGTTTCTCCCCCTTGCGTGGACTTTTCCATAAGTGCGATTGTGGCTAGCACGAACACGGCCAGCCGGGTCAATTCGGAACACAGGCTTATCCTGACTTACAGCACTTTGACGCCATATGGGATTAATGTTATGTCTCTGTTCACAGCTTGACCCCAGCTCCAGACCCTCCACGTTCTGACCTATCACAGTGAACTTTTTTTCTCCCCTTTTTTTCGCCGTTGCATATTTTAACTCTCACTCACTTTACTTCTGCCACACTTCTATTGCTGCCCACAGATACTACTTACCAGCTAAGTGCTATTTCTTATTTTTATACCTTTTTTTCTGTTGTTTTGTCCGCTGACGAAGACTTTCTGTCGACACGTTCGCTGTTTTGTTGCGTTTATTTTTTCAGGTTTAACCCAACTCTGTTTTACTCATTTTATTTTGTACTAACCTGATTGCAGTCTCTCCCCTTATTACCCCAGTCTTCCCATGGACACCCGTTCGACCCCGTAGTTCTCCCAGGTGTCCCGGTTGGTCAGCTGTGTGAAGACGAAATAGATGATCGCCGTTGTTATGACGATCAACAGGTAAGTTGTGAAGTGGGACGTGAGATGGGTGACCAGGTACCTTGTCGCAAAGCCATCCGGTGGCCCTCATAAAGAGCACACGAGTATTTCAGATAGAGAGTCAAGTGTCACAATGTAATAGGTTTAATTCATGATAGACGTAAGGGTTCGTGATTATTTGTATAACTTGTCACTTATCTTTAAGGCCGCGTCAGGGTGATGAAAACAAATTATATAAAAGTCGCTTACGGCATTGCATTACCGGCCGGTTAGCTCAGTTGGTTAGAGCGTCGTGCTAATAACGCGAATGTCGTGGGTTCGATCCCCATACTGGCCAGATAGAATTACCTTTTATTTTTTTTTAAATTATTTTTTGTGAAAATCAAATAATAACTTGTATAATTTTGCATTGATTAGGACTCACTTGGTGTGGATCTATGAAGCTATGAAAATTTTTTCATACGAAGATTCATAACTGACTAGAATCCCCACTTTGCACAACATACCACTATAATCTCGATATGTAAATTGACATATTGTACTCACGTCCATGCAAGAGAATCTGTAAGCACGGCATAACTCCAGTAATTCTGTTGTGCCTTAACTTATTTGTTATCGTCCGTGCAGCAATGCGTGTTTTATTTTGGGTTCATTGTTACACATCTTGACCTAGTTTTGCAAACGTTGGCTGACGACAGATCCACACCAAGTTTTCAAAAGGGGGCCACTGATTGGATGGTTTCTGAACTACAAGGTACCACTGGTCAGTGATGTCCTTCATTTATTCATTTTTAATTTTTTTTTAATTATATTATGTTTTGTTTTTGTATTAAGTAATGAAAAGCTCAAACAATTAAATAGCTCTTGTAAATGACGAAAGATATTTGGTTTATTCGTTCGAACTTAAAATTGTGTAGGTCAAAATATATGATAAATTTTTTATTTATTGTATCTATTTTAAGTAGACATTTTTAATTTATATGCATATATATAATTTTTATTTATATAAATATGTATACAATTTTTCCATTTCTACTAGTTCCCCCCCCAAGTAAAAACTTTCTAGACGTACCTAATGTATAACCTGCACAAGTACTTTGTATAAACTGAATCGTTTAAAAAATATATATATTTATAACCTGAACAGTTCTTTTTAAACATGCACTAGTTCTTTATTAAAACTGAACAATTCTTTGTATAGCCTGCAGTAGTACTTTGTATAACCTGCAATAGTTCTTTGTATAGCCTGCATTATGTCTTTGTATAGCCTGCATTAGTTCTGTGTATAAGCTGCACTAGTTCTTTGCATGAATATGTCGGCTATTGGGAAGTTTGTTATGCTAAACGCGTGTGTGCGTATCCACTGACGTGATATTTTATACACATTGACTAGTGCTAATAATACCTGGCCTCATTCTAATCATTAATCAATACATTTTAAAGTACGTTTTTTAACATTTATTGTGTTTAAAGAGATATTTCCCACTTGATCAGGTCAGATATTTCCCACTTCATCAGGTCAGATATTTCCCACTTTACCAGGTCGGATATTTACGGCTTGACCTGCCAGATATTTCCCACTTCATCAGGTCAGCTATTTCCCACTTGATAAGGTCAGATATCTTCGATACGTTGTAAGATTGTAAAACAAATTTTTCTCAAAATATTGCAATCATGTAGTATTCTTTTTCGCTCCACACACTCAACCCTTGTTATTTGTAACATCCCAATTTATTATTGAGTCCATGGTTACGCCTGGGGCAAAACCTAAACAACACAGCTCCCTCCTCCAAACGCCTGGGGCAACATCTAAACATCACAGCTCCCTCCTCCAAACAAAAACATTAAAAAAAATAATAACATCGACCCTCGGAATGGTAACCCCAATTAGTTATGAATTAAAAAATCTTAATTTACCACATTCTTTTTACCACGCAATGTGCATTATTCTTTTATTATTATTTTTTAAATTCATAACGGATGTCCGTATATTTAAAGTATATGGTTATTTGTATTTAAGTTAACATCCATAACAAAGTTATAATCTGTAACATAAGTTAGGAGCTATGAATATTCATATGTGCCTCCCTCTTCTCCAAAATGTGTTTGCCCTAGAAATCTAGAAATTTAAAAACGAAAAAATGATAAAATGCATACTATAAGACTTCGCTTATACAAATCAAATTTACCTTTAAAATAATAACAAAACACATTAGGACAGGGGATGCGCAAACTATTTGTGCGGAGGGCCACATTGAAAAATGTAAAGCTATTGGGGGTGGGGGGGGGGCGCATCTATATTACGTCCATTTTTTACATGTCAATAAAAATTTCTCTATATTATAATCGGTAAACTCGCATTTTAGCAATACATGACAAAACTCAAGGATTTTTTTTTTTTTTTTTTTAAAAAGAAATTTAGAAAAAAAGTTGATAAAAAATGTTAAAACGATCACAACGGAAAATGAAATTCTGTAAAACTCAAAAAAATACAATAAAAAATCTCTATATTATAATCGGTAAACTCGCATTTTAGCAATACATGACAAAACTCAAGGATTTTTTTTTTTTTTTTTTAAAAAGAAATTTAGAAAGAAAGTTGATCAAAAATGTTGAAACGATCACAACGGTACATGAAATTCTGTAAAACTCAACAAAATATCATAAAAAAAGGAATTTTGTTTATTTCTCAATGCTTTCGAGGGCCGCATAATATCAATTGCCAGGCCACATTCAGCCCGCGGGCCGTAGTTTGCCCACCCCTGCCATAGGAAATATTAAAGAATATAAATCTATGTTTGTACAACATGTTAACTCTTAAAATCAGATACATACTTAAAATAGTTCTTGTTTTATTATAGTAAATATGATTCTAAATTTATAATAATAGTACTTAAATATTAAAGAGCGCATACACTTACCTATAACATAACTACAAGCACATTTATTTCATGAAAATTCAATTGTATCGATTTCCGTAAAAAAAAAATATAAAAAATAAATTTAAAAAATTCACTACTATCATTGTTTTCAAAAATCCAATTTCGTTGTAGAAATACGAGGTTTATCTTACATAAATATCGAACACAAATGTACACGCCATTTGGTGCATTCAAGGGAGAATTTTACTTTTGCGCTAAAAAAAAATAGTGCACAGAGATTGCATGGGCTATTCATAAATATATGTGTAATATACATAATGACATTCACATACAATGACCAGGTTAACAAGTTATAAAAATAATAATGACATGTTCTTTAAAAAAAATTTTTTTTTCTTTCTTTCCATGTGAGAAAACATGGAAACATTTACATTTTAAACGAATAATGATTGTTCATAAACTTTCCATTCAACGCGTCTAATGGTGTCCATGAAAACTTTTTTTGAACGGTAACACGACCAGGACTCTGTTGTTCTCCAAAAGGCGTAAAATGGACGCCGAACTGAATTCAGGCATGCGTGGGAAGGCACCACAAATTTTCCGGATCTCGAGCAATGAGCCCCTCCCCAAGCCCATCTTTCACTTCCTCTTGAAAACTTCGGTGCCATTGGATTGCTTTGTCCAGGGCCTCCAATGATTGTTAAGACGGCCCTGCTTATAACTATCGGTCTACTGCAGAGCTGTGCAACTTTTTTCCACTAGAACCAAGGCAGTTAACAACCCCCAGCTCCATTTTTACTGTCGATATTGGAGACATTTCTGTAGCCCAAGTGTTTGACATTGTTGATAATAGACTAACCGGGGCCTTTTGGTCTTTTTTATCAGCGCGGTAATTTTATCATTTCGAGCCTGTATTCTTTGTGCTTTTCCTTCTTTTGTAGGCATTTTCCGTATCACACTTAGATTAATAGTGGCACACCTAGCTTCATTGTGGCACACCTAGCTTCATTGTGGCACACCTAGCTTCATCTTGACACACCTAGCTAAATTGCGAAACACCTATTTAGATTCATCGTGATACACCTACATAGCTTCATCTCGCGGCTGAGCTACCGAATGTTATTTCAATCACACATTATCATAATGTTATAGAAATACCAAAAGACATTCTTATAATGTTATTTCCATTACAAATCATTAAACAGTAAGATATAAAGTTATTGTGTGTACAAATTCTTATAATACTTTGTTAATAGTTTATCCATTCCATAGTCCGGAAGTGGGTGATAAAGTGATCTATATATACGGTGAAGGAGAAATAGATCCTGATGAGCGTCTGTGTGGTAAACTAGGTCCTTCAATTCTTCAGAAATCTTTCAATTGAAAGAAAATAATAACTATTTAGAGTGAATGAGAAAAATTATTATTACCAGTTATTTAGCATTTTCCTTGCTTAAAAATAAAACAATTTTTTATACAAAAAAAAACTGAAAAATTAACATTTAAATCAGGGGTGTGAATATTGTGGCTCTCTGGTCTATTTTGGCTTGTGCCTCCATTTTGAATGGCTCATACTCCCTTTTTTTAATTAAAAAAAAAAGTGTAATCAAATAATCATTAAAATGGAGACAAAAAATTGACACGTAATTTAAAATTTCTATGGCATCTGTCACTCATACATGGGGTTGTTTCGATTGTCTGGTGAAATAATAAAATCCACAAGATTCGGTTAAAAAGCCCCAGCCCATCCCAACGTTTCACCATTAATGGTTCCCACGCATCTGTTATCTTTTGAATCTGGATCGCAGCTAAAAAAATGTGCCCACCAATGATTTAAATAACAATGAAAAGAAAACAAGGTAATTGCATATTTTATAGAAATGATTGCGAGTGGAGTGAAGTAAGCATGGTTTAGTTATAGTCCCTCTTACTTTATAACTAGGATTAATAACATTAAATGTTTCGTGTATTATGGGGAAAAAATTAACAGCAATTGTGGAAAAAGTTTGCAATTATAAAATGTCAAAATGCCATGGTTAATTTAATTTAAAGTAAGTATTGTCAATGTAGAATTAGTTTGTAGTTTGGAACATTGAGATACATCGCCTATCGTGTCCAGCGTGTAGCCCACAATTACTCATTTCTTAATTTGGCCTGAAGTTGAATGGGTTTGTCGATGACAATAATTCCTTGAAATCTCGTGACAAGTTTCTCCCCCTTGCGTGGCTCCGTGCGGTCATTGAGTTCAAACTTGACCTTCCTCAACACATGGACGAGTCCAACCTTGAGCTCAAGGTAAGCCAGCCTCATACCGATACAGTGACGTGGACCGTAGCCAAAAGGCAAGAAGGTCAATGGATCTCTTTTGACCTTGTTTTCATCGGAGAATCTGTCCGGGTCAAACTTTGTGGGGTCGGGGTAGTTTCTGGGATCCATCATGATGGTTTCAATAGGGATCAAGATCCCCGCACCTTTGGGTATGGTGATAGACCCATAATGATATGTTGCTTCCGCCCTCCTGGTTATGATGGCAGCAGGGGGGTAGTGTCTTAAAGTCTCGTTGATGACCTGCTCAGTGTACTTGAGCTGACCAAGTTCCTCGTATGTCGGAGATTCTGAGGAAACTACTTTTTGGATCTCTTTGTAAACTTTTTCCTGTTGGTACAAAAAGTGTTTAGAAATTACTAATAATTTAAAAATTATTTATTGCTAGGTGGGGCAAGGAAAACACGATGTTGTGCGCGCAAAATGCTTTTGAAGCTCCAATTCAAATATTGCTGCTTGGTCATTTAAAGGAAAATCACTCATTGCATCAAACTTGATCATCTAGATCAGTGCTTCTCAAATTTCCTAATGATGCGACCCTTTAATACAGTTCCTCGCGTTGTGGCGACCCCCAACTACAAAATTATGTTCGTTGCTACTTCATAATTGAAGAGTAAATGTGTTTTCCAATGGCCTTAAGTGACACCTAGGAAATGGCCATTCGACCCCCAAAGGAGTCGAGATCCATAGGTTGAGAACCGCTAATCTAGATATTATTTTGTGTGCATTTGGTGCGTACATGATGAAGCGCACGACGGGAAGAGCAGCGAAAGAGAGCGCAACCCTGTGCTCAATGAAAACGAGACAAACAAGAATGATTAATTTAGATTTGTTCTTCTATGAATTTAACATGAAGAGAGAGGAAAAATAAAGTATGGAAACTTTTCATGGATATATTAAAACGTAAATACTAGAAATGTTGTTGTTGTTATTTTCAATTTTATTGTGTAAAAACTGACCATTTATATTTCTACAAATATTGTTCAATTAGCCTTTGCAATTTAAAAACCGAACTCTTAAATTATTTGTCTTAATTTCATTATTATAGTCTTTATCTAAATTATAGCATGAGGATTGTATTATAGTTCACACTAAATTCATTTTTTTTTTAAATTTAAAGAATACCTGAATATCTGCATGCTGGGCCAGCAGAAACAAACACATCTGTAATGTTGTTGCCGTGGTCTCAAAGCCGGCAAAAATGACGAGCATGGACTGACCAATGAGTTCTCTGTCTGTCATCGTCTTGGGCAGTTGTTCCCAGGACGCCTCTTGGGAATCAGCTGTAAATACATTGATGATTTTGTTCTATAGACGACGTGTTTGCGTCACATTTCCCCCATGATGTGAAATCTAGCTGACCCTAATTCGCCTGCGATAGTATTGGGCATGGCTTATTCCCTTTGATCTTGACCCTACCACCTAAATCTAATGAATGGTCTGTATTTATCAGATTCTTTTAGAAAATTCTGGAGAAAACTAGAAATGAAAACAGTGTGTAAGGCGTTTCCAGATGCGTCGGTAGAACCGATATATATAGATATATATATATATAAAGAACAAATGGACACCCTCCACCTCCCCTCTAACTGCACCACTGTATGAGTTATCATAAAATGCTCACATGTATAATGAGCTGCCTCTTCGTCTCCTTTCGTCTTGGCTACGATCATACTCTGGAGAAAATCTTTAGGCCTCTCCAGTCCTTGTTGCTCCATCTCTAACCTCTGAGCCACAGCTGTGTGGATTATGGCATTGAAATAGTTGTAGGCGTCACCACTCATCTGATCTAGGAAGCTGATCTTGAGTTTCTGGATCCAAATAATTTATCAAACTGAATATGGCCATGTTTATTTCAATCAAGATATAGAATACCATTGTAAAACTATTTACAAAACAGAGAGCATATCACTTTGAACTTAGGTCTAGAAGAATGAGTACATATACATTTATGATTATGTTAATATGCTCACTAATGAGGTCAACATTACAATTCTACGATAAGCCAATATGTGATATCTGAATTCCTCTTTGCATTAGTTTCGATCCATTGCTAAAGCATGACTGCCAATAATAGACATCATTAACTTTTCACACTTAACAAAAAAAAAAGTGCACACAACTCGGTATTCTTAACACAGCAGACGTTTGAAAGGATGAAAAAAATAGGTTTTTTTTTTTGGTATTAGAAAAACAATTAAATAATGCAAGGGAAAATAAAAATAATTTGAAGTAAGCTTATTCCCCACGTACTCGGTTTCCCACGAACTAAATAGTTGGCGATTATTTTAGAACCATCCAAACTCAAATCTTAAAGCTATTTTGTTGAACGGTTATAATAATTTAAAAAATGGTCTAAAATATCTTGTAGCAGGATCGATTTAGCGTGATGAAGTCCCCTTACTTTGACAAGGAAACGATGCAGCCACTTGAATCTGAACATCACCAAGATTAACATGTTCATTGCTTTGCTTCTAATCTTTATAATAGACTTGGCGTGATGGGTGAACTCATCGTCCTCCTTGCCCAAGCAATCTGTCTGCACTCCGAAAGCTGAGCTCGCAATGATTTCACTGGTGTACTGGCCGGTGATGTGTTTGATTGGGACCAGCACGTCCTTCCCGGCACAATCTTCCAGTATGTTTGCCAGCTTTTGGGCAGAACTTTCAATGTTTCTTGCAACATACTTGAGTTTACCAGTGCTGTGAAAATTGTTTAAAAGTTGAATTTGATATTAATTTTTTTAGCAAAAATGTGTAAGTTTACATGAATTCAACTTTCAAAAATAATTGAACATTTTGTTTATGTTAAATTATTATCATACGGCACATATTTGCTCCTGCTGTTCATTTTGAAAGATATAATAGACAACACTGATAATTATAAAGTAGACTAATGATCTAAGGTGCTTAATTGACAATGTTTATGATAATAAATAAGAAATTCCCCCTGAATGACTGTAAATTCAAATGTCAAGTGGCCCGACAGATGCTGACATTAAAGGTAAACTCACCTGAACGAAGGTGAACTCAAGTGCCTCATTCGCCTCCAGTCTTGGCCATTGGAGAAAAACAAACTATCTTCAATCGGAGTGTTGGTGGTCATTACTACCATTCTGTCCACAAAATTGTTGAAATCTTTGACCATGACGTGCCTCAAGAGTTCAAGGTCACGTGTGATGAGGGTCATCTCACCTCGAGTTATTCCAACCGTGTCGCCATGTTCTTCCATGAGTGCTGCTGATGCCCGTCTGTATAGTCGGGAAACAAAAAAATGGTAGAGGCGTATACTTTAGAACTCAAACGGTGGTGCAATGAATGGTGGGGGCGATGGACGATTAACAAGTCAATACAAAAAAAAAAAAAAAAAAAAAAAAAAAAAAAAAAAAAAAAAAAAAAAAAAAAATCAACATTCCTGACAAAGGGCTTTACTATTTCACATGTTTTAAGTCTACCCTAGCTGATGTTGGGCAATAATAGATTGTGAACGATGTCAATTTTATGTGGGGGACGTTGACTCTTATGAGAGGTGTGTTGGTGGGGGTGGGGGTTAACATATATGTGTAAGCTTGTTGTTTTGCTTTTATATTGTGGGGGGGGAGGGTGGGGGCGAGTGAGTACTTGGTGTGATATATGAAGGAGAACCTGATTGTGTTTTGGAGAGAGATCGACATTACTTCAGGTTAGATATACAAAAAGCGTTATTTTCACTATGTATTATTATGATGAGAAACATGAGATAATCTAATTATGAGTTAGTATATTTTAAGATATTGCATTTATCATTATCAATGTTGTGTCGGAGGATGTTGTCGTTTCATGTTTGATTTTTTCGTAGCTCGACCATAAGTGCTATAAGTGAGTGAATTAGGAGAGTTGGGTGTGATAGTTATAGACTGGTCGTGAAATTAAAAATGACTTTTGGGGGTATTGTTTTGCTGTGAGCACAGCCGTGCCATCGAAAAGCCGTGCCCGGGGGGCGAACCTTGAACGTACTCCCCTCCCAACCTCCAATACTAATTGATATTTAATGTTGTAAGCCTGTATATGTATGACAATTTTAGCGCCCCCCCCCCCCCTTGGAATTTGGTGTAAGTGGCAGATGCCCTGGGGGCGAACCTTGAACGTTCTCCCCTCCCAACCTCCAATACTAATTGATATTTAATGTTGTAAGCCTGTATATGTATGACAATTTTAGCGCCCCCCCCCCCCCTTGGAATTTGGTGTAAGTGGCAGATGCCCCTTTGTCCCCAGTCCCATTGCCCTGACTGTGGGCGGTAACCGGTCACGAAAACAATGTCTCACTTGAAATCAACCAAAGCAAGTCTCCCCATGGACACCTGTTTGACCCCGTAGTTCTCCCAGGTGTCCCGGTTGGTCAGCTGTGTGAAGATGAAATAGATGATCGCCGTTGTGATGAAGATCAACAGGTACGTTGTCAAGTGGGTCGTGAGGCTGATGACCAGGTCCGTGATGAGGTCATTCATGGTTGACCCGTGTTTGCCGTGATCTTACACGTGCCGCTCGAACTCTGTAAAACAAGACAAGGTGTTTACTAGGGCAGCATTGCTCAAACTGGTGCATTGTAGGACCTACCAATTGTAGTGGACTGCGCTACCAAATCAAAAGCAATATACATGCCCACCCGATTTGAATGGCAAAATATGCACTAGATATTACGTATTTTATTTAAGTGATATTGATTCAATAGTACTCCCAGATTGTAAATATTAATAATTAGGGCTTTTTTTTTTTTAAGCGGGTCCGGGTATTTTGAGAAATTTGCCTACCGACAATCCTACCCTATATATAATAATAAAGTTCATTTCAAAAACACGCTTCATCCTCAAAAGCTCGAAGCGCGGTACAAAGTCAACAAATCTATAATTTACCACATTGAAAAACAAAAAAAACGCAACACTACAAAAACTAATTCCAAGCAAACAATGGCAAAGTCTTTCAACCCTAAAATAAACAGCCGTTATGCATTAACTGGAAAATAAGGTATGCCAGCCTTTAAAAAATAGTCCTGCAGACAGTCCTACACCACAATTGTGGCTCATTTTTTTATATTAATATATTAGTCATCACCAGCGAAAAACATGCTTTTACCCGAGTTCGCCTACCGACAATCCTACGCAATACATGCCGGCCTTTAAATAATAGCCCTACAGACATTCCTACACCATAGATGTGGCTCATTTTTTTATTAATATATTAAAAAAATTATTTGACCTAAGTTTACACGTCACGCATGACAGCCTTTTTCACTCAGTACTATTTAATATAAAAATGTGTGGCGTTGTGAGGACGCGGTTTCAAACAGGAAGCAGGATATATATTATAATACATTTATATAACAAGTAACTTTTCGCTTATGATCAGCAGCGGGCAGTTTTCTGAACAGTAAGAAAGTCCTATTCAAATCAAGTCAGCCTCTGACAAATTTAGTCTGAAATATAGCAGTGACGGCAAGGACCATCAAATAGATCAGCGGTTCACAATCTGTGGTTCGCGACCAATTTTGGGGTCTCACGACCCTTTCCCAGGGGTCGCCTAAGACCATCTGAAAATACGTATACTCTACAGTTATGAAACAGCAACTAAAATAATGCCGTGGCTGGGGGAGAGGGGGGGGGGGTCGCCCCAAGGTGAGAAACTGTATTAAAGGCTTGCGGCATTATTAGGAAGGTTGAGAACCACCGTATACTCTACAGTGATGAAACAGCAACTAAAATAATGCCGTGGCTGGGGGAGAGGGGGGGGGGGTCGCCACAAGATGAGAAACTGTATTAAAGGCTTGCGGCATTATTAGGAAGGTTGAGAACCACTTAAATAGATCGGAATTAGGCGGCTTAGCGATATTTCATTTAGTCATAGTTACCAGTATTTGTGTTCGGTTACTGTCTCTTATTGCTCTTCATTTTCAAAATGTTAGAAAAAAATGAAAATTAATTAATTTTTTATTAAAATATGTTTTCCTTTTATTTTTGTTGCCATTTTTTTCTGACGGTGGGGTTGTGTGTGTGTGGGGGGGGGGGCTTGCTTGGAGGGAGGGGCGGATAGTGCCTGAAAGAAATTGCACCAGGAGTAGGAGACGGCGCTGCCACGATTGACGACGGTACCATCCTTTGCTTACAACAAGGCATACTGCATACGCGCATTGCAGACAGAGTCAAACATTCGTAATCTATTTAATTCATATTAGAGCTAGAATATATTTTTTAAAGGTTTGTGATCATCAGTATAACTCCTCATTTCCCAGAGTTACGAAAACATTAATTTGAATAAAGTAGTAGTTGGTTATAGAATAGACGGCTGGCCGGTTAGCTCAGTTGGTTAGAGCGTCGTGCTAATAACGCGAATGTCGTGGGTTCGATCCCCATACTGGCCAAGTTATGAAATCATATTTTTAATTTATAAAAGAAACTAATTATTTGCATAATTGTAACATAATTAGGACGATTTCGTTTTATACCGATAATTGCTATTAGTCTTTCATACTAAGATTTTTAACTGGCTGGAATATAGAATTTGTGCAACACAATACCATTAATATTATACTTTGATACGTAAATTGTATTATTATTGTACTCACGTGAATGCAAGAGAATGTTTGAATGTACGATGAATAATTTCCAGTAAGTCTGTAGTGGCTTAGCGTATTGATCATCATCTGTGTAGCACAGCGCTAGCCTGTTTATATTTGGCTTTATTTGTTATACATCTTGACCCAGTTCTTCAATGGTTGGCTGACGACAGCGCCACACAAAATTTCAAATCGGGCTACTTTCCGGATAGCCTCTGAACTACAAGGTCACACTGGCCACTGATATCGCTGAGCTCAATCAAATGTAATAATGGAAAACCCAAAACTCAATATATAGCTCTAGCGAATAATGGACTGTTGCAGTTGGGTTATTCGATCGAACTTTGAATAGCGTATGTCAAATCCTCATTGGTATTCGATTTTATTTATTTATTTAATTTTTTTATACATTTTTTTAAGAGGTGGGGGGGGGGTCGGGGGCTTGTTAAATGAACATATTTGAACTAGATTTTGAAAAAGATTAAATCTTTTTAAAAATTGCTTAATTATTTGTGAAAATTAAAACTTTCCATTTCACTTTGTTATTTTTATTTTCTAGTCAAAACGTCTCCATACCTAACGTGTGATTCGTACAACTTGTGGCAAGTTCTTTGAGTAACCTGATTCTTTGTATAACCTGCACTAGTTTTTTGTATAATCTACACTATTTCTTTGTATAACCTGCACTAGTTTTTTGTATAATCTACACTATTTCTTTGTATAACCTGCACTAGTTTTTTTGTATAATCTACACTATTTCTTTGTATAACCTGCACTAGTTCTTTGTATAATCTACACTATTTCTTTGTATAACCTGCACTAGTTTTTTGTATAATCTACACTATTTCTTTGTATAACCTGCACTAGTTCTTTGTATAATCTACACTATTTCTTTGTATAACCTGCACTAGTTTTTTGTATAGCCTGCACTAGTTCTTTGTATAACCTGCACTATTTTTTTGTACAACCTGCACTAGTTTTTTGTATAACCTGCACTAGTTCTTTGTATAACCTGCACTAGTTCTTTGTATAACCTGCACTAATTCTTTGTATAACCTGCACTAGTTTTTTGTATAACCTGCACTAGTTCTTTGTATAACCTGCACTAATTCTTTGTATAACCTGCACTAATTCTTTGTATAACCTGCACTAGTTCTTTGTATAACCTGCACTAATTCTTTGTATAACCTGCACTAGTTCTTTGTATAACCTGCACTAATTCTTTGTATAACCTGCACTAGTTTTTTGTATAACCTGCACTAGTTTTTTGTATAACCTGCACTAGTTTTTTGTATAACCTGCACTAGTTTTTTGTATAACCTGCACTAGTTCTTTGTATAATCTACACTATTTCTTTGTATAACCTGCACTAGTTTTTTGTATAATCTACACTATTTCTTTGTACAACCTGCACTAGTTTTTTGTATAACCTGCACTAGTTCTTTGTATAACCTGCACTAGTTCTTTGTATAACCTGCACTAGTTCTTTGTATAACCTGCACTAATTCTTTGTATAACCTGCACTAGTTTTTTGTATAACCTGCACTAGTTTTTTGTATAACCTGCACTAGTTTTTTGTATAACCTGCACTAGTTTTTTGTATAACTGCACTAGTTCTTTGTATAACCTGCACTAGTTCTTTGTATAACTGCACTAGTTCTTTGTATAATCTGCACTAGTTCTTTGTATAACCTGCACTAGTTCTTTGTATAACTGCACTAGTTCTTTGTATAACCTGCACTAGTTCTTTGTATAACTGCACTAGTTCTTTGTATAACTGCACTAGTTCTTTGTATAACTGCACTAGTTCTTTGTATAACTACACTCGTTCTTTGTATAACCTGCACTAGTTCTTTGTATAACTGCACTAGTTCTTTGTATAACCTGCACTAGTTCTTTGTATAACTGCACTAGTCCTACCGTGTAATCTGCACTAGACCTAGCGTGTAACCTGCACTAAGCCAAGGTGTAACCTGCACTAAGCCAAGGTGTAACCTATATAATATGATATACAAAAGTCCTGTCGTGTAGCCTGCACAAGTTCTTTGTATGAATATGTAAGCTATTGGGATATGTTGTATGTTAAATTAAATGCCAATGTGCCTACCAACTGACGTGGTATGTCATACACACTGACTAGCGTGCTAATAATAACTAACATAATTCTAAGTCTAATAATGTATGATAACCATTTTAAATATGTTTATCAACGAATCATATTTACAAAGATATTTCCTTACTTGATCAGGTCAAATATGTTCAATCTTTTATAAAAGATGTATTAAGTTATGTATTGCCCCCCCTCCCCAGCCCTAGACTCCTTTTCCTCATTTCCTTTTTTTTTTTTTAAAATAACATTTCCATTGGATTATCGAAATGCCGTCCGTGCATGCTTCCTAGCAGTGTTTTCTGGCTACATGTACTTTAAAAAGATAGACCAAAGTACGAATGCAATCTCGCTAGACTCAGCTTTGTCGACCTCAGCTCTGAAGAGTGGTGTGGTTCTTGCTTTCTGTTGTGTTTGGAATTGTGAACTCTGGCACGACCCCTGACCTTACAGTTGAAGTTACTCTAACCCCCTGAAGTCGTTCAAGATTTGTAATGGCATAAAGAAATTTCACGGCGACTCATTACCCGTGTCTGACGTTCACGCGTTTGTTTTTAACTTTATGCACGCTGTGCCGTCATCGGACTAGGGGTGCCATTGATTTAATTTATAGGACAGATTTCTATTGAATGACTTTGCCCGTGTAAGGGGGGGGGGGGTTTCTGGCCTACATTAGACAGGTGGAAAGGAATTACATCAGTTGACCGTACGTTCCGCATGACAAGCTTAGACTTCGCCCCCCTTGTTAAGATGTGTAGCAATCCGAATTCGGTCTTTCGTCATTCAGTGTTGTCAGCCAATACGAACTAGAAGTAGAGTTGTGACCTAAGGTTTACGGACAGCAAGAATCGTAAGTCCTTTGTATACACATGCTGTTGACATATATTTGAGGGACGCCTTTTTGAAACATTAAAAGGGTGTAGGCGTGTAACACGAAGTGACATTCTGTTGTGTTTTCCTCTCGGATTTGGTTGGATTCCAAGTTGACATGGAAACGGAAGTCAAAGGCGTGGGAGCGGAAAGAGGCTGGACCGTGTCCGCGTATCTTTTACTGGCCGCTCTGGCCCTGGCCGCTTTCGTCATATACAAGCTGGTGCTGACCGGAGAGACGTGGGACAAGTATGGGGTCAAGCATGTGAGCATGTTCAGGATTGCCTTCGATGACTTCAGGTGGGTGAACTGTGGTCAATGTGTTAAAAGTTGTGCAGTTCGGGGCACATTACTAGCGAACATCTCATGTAGGTACCGTTTAGTCGTCGCTCGCAAACACAGCTCTACTTTTTCAAATACACGCACACACACCCACCATAATGATTAACAAACTAAAAAAAATATTGTTATAGATCTTATAAAATAACAAAGCTTAGTCTTATAGAGAGTAAGTGTAGTCATATATAGCATGAGTGTATTCATATAGAGAATAAGTGTATTCATATAGAGAATGGCCCAATCACCAGATAACAATAATAATAGAAACCTATGACAAATTAATAAAGTTGAATTGATATCTATTAAATTGTATCCACGTCAACAGTCATGGAAAAATTATCATAAGACTTTGTCTTCATTTATCAGCTGTCTTGTTGGTGTTGTTCCGCTAAATTGATTTTTGAATTTTTTACATTTCTTATCACCATTTAGAAATGACGAAATAAATGTGACGCTGATAAGCTCGAAATATCACTGACCTTGATAACTTCAAAATATCACTGACCTTGATAACTTCGAAATATTAGTGACCTTGATAAGTTCGAAATATCACTGACCTTAATAAGTTCGAAATATTAATGACCCTGATAAGTTCGAAATTTCAGTGACCTTGATAAATTCGACATATCAGTGACCTTGATAAGCTCGAAATATCAATGACCTTGATAAGTTCGAAATAACACTGACCTTGATAAGTTCGAAATATCAGTGACCTTGATTGGCTAAAAATTGATTCGATGCTTAGCAGATTTTTTGGGTGCTGGGTGGCCGAGTGGTGTAAACTGAGCAAATCTGAAGTTGGTGGCCTGGAGTTCAATTCCAGCCAAAACCCAGTCGTACAAAATACATCATTAGCACCCCGGATGGATGGGACTCGTTAACCTTGGATGGCAACTCTTCTAAGAGAAGGAAACTCTGAAATCAAACCCGGAGATGAAGTCCCGAAAGGCGGATAACATTGGTACAATGAAATATTCCGACAACTCCTGCGACGTCACTGGTGCCAAGCTGTATCATCCAAATGATGTTTCCTTGGGTTATCCAGAGGCGTGGAGAGAGGCGATTTGCTGTTGGGAACCAGCTTCTAATCCTTGAAGAATAATCCCAGGCCTTGTAGATTTCGTCCCCCCCCCCCCCCCCCCCCCCCCCCCCC
>CAXITT010000047.1:324833-354728 GCA_964033795.1 Lymnaea stagnalis | reverse complement strand
TTTTTTTTTTTTTTTTTTTTTTTTTTTTTTTTTTTTTTGCGCCAGCCAGTTATCGGTTCTATGAATCCGATCAAAATAGTTCATATAAAAGTCAGAATTACATATTTTATATGATCGAAAGAAGCAGTTAAAATCTAATTCTAGAATAATCCAAGCAGCTCATGTGATACAGTTTCATACCAGCACTTGACCTTATTACAAAACCAGCAACAAAATTGCGACTATGTGATCTGCAATAAGGCTGAATCGTTAGTTTATAGATATCAAATTGCCTGCCGGGGAAAGCAGGTGACTACATATTTCTTTCCAAGCGGTTGTCATCTATTTTGGTAACACTTGGAATGGCTAGACACGCGAACCATGCACCTGTCTTATAGATTTCACTGTACTCTGTCAGTTTATTATTTTATTTTTTAAATCTCGCCTACGAATTTTTTTAATTTTTTTTTAAATCCGGATTGTTACTTTTTTTTTGTAAAGTTATCTTTTGAACAATTTGATCCCCTTTTTTAAAAGTCAACAACCGATAATCGGTTTCAAAAATCAAGTATCGGAATTCGGGTCATCGTTTGGCATCCTTATTTCCGAGCAATGTTTATCAATCTTGTGGATCAGGAGTATTTTATATTAATTTATTTTAATATATTAATTGCCCATTAGCCGTTATAATTTAGCAGCAACAGACGTAAAAACATCGCTGTAATCCAATATAATTAAGGTCTTTTTGTGTATGTGTCTTTTAATGAATAAACTAACTTGAAGATACATCACCAAAATGTGCACATTGTCTCAGCTGAACATTGTTGTCTTTCTCTATTATCACAATGATCAAGTCTTACTATTATTACTACGCTAAATACAATACGCCCACGTGCGAACTATGAGCTCGCCGTGTGTTTAAGGACACATCCGGAACGCAAGTGTTTTGACACTAGTGTACAGAGATGTGTCTCCAGATGTCAATCGGCCAAGTTAGAGTCGAACAGCCGCACACAGTTGTCTCAGCCTCCTGTTAACCAACACGTTATATTCGTTGTCTTCCGACTGTTAAGTGTGCCCGAGGCTGTGGCAAAGAGAAATAAAGTTTATTTGTATACACTTCTCGATGAGATTTTTACGAAATCAACAGTGTTTTAGTGACTTAGAAAGGGAAGGAGCTTGAAGGCTTATCAACTCCTAACTCCGACGAATGCCATGGATGTCCAGAGAGCACAAGACGTTTCCGAGGCGATCATCGACGTCTCGAATTCCCTGATGGTCATTGCCACGGTCTTGTTCGTCTACTGCATCTACACCCAGTTGGCCAGTCGGGAGACGTGGGATAAATACGGAGTCAAGCAGGTGACGATGGGCAGACACGCTCTGACGGATTTCAGGTATAACCCTTTTGTCTTTAATCGAGCAGGTAATGTCGTCGGAAAAAAGCACGTACACACTTTGGTTATTTTGTTGTGGGCGGTGGTGTTGTCATGCCAGGCCGCACCAGAGCACTTGCTACACAGGTACATTTCGCCCATTCGTGACACGCTCTACCTCACTAGATGAATGTAAAAAACTTTTTTTTAAAAGATAGGTTTAATGCATCTAACATAGAAGTGTAATAAGTATTTCTTTGCGGTTTTTAATTTGTCTTTGACACTCAAAAGCTAATGTTGCTAAAATTACTCTTATCGACTGAGGAACTACTACCTGTAGTTTATTGTTGTACCTAGGGGTGGGGTGATTTTGGAAAGGGTTAGAGAAAGGGAAAACCAAATGTAGATCCAGTTCAATGGGCGACATACGACCAGGAGTATAAAACGCCAAAGCCCTTAAATTCTGTTGTTTAGTTTTTGTTCCCTGTAGGCAAAGGGTTAAGTCATACAAGAGTTAAGTCATTAAAGAGTTAAGTCATTAAAGAGTTAAGTCATTAAAGAGTTAAGTCATTCAAGAGTTAAGTCATTCAAGAGTTAAGTCATTAAAGAGTTAAGTCATTAAAGAGTTAAGTCATTCAAGAGTTAAGTCATTAAAGAGTTAAGTCATTAAAGAGTTAAGTCATTCAAGAGTTAATTCATTCAAGAGTTAAGTCATTAAAGAGTTAAGTCATTAAAGAGTTAAGTCATTAAAGAGTTAAGTCATTCAAGAGTTAAGTCATTCAAGGGTTAAGTCATTCAAGTGTTAAGTCATTCAAGAGTTAAGTCATTCAAGAGTTAAGTCATTAAAGAGTTAAGTCATTCAAGAGTTAAGTCATTCAAGAGTTAAGTCATTCAAGAGTTAAGTCATTCAAGAGTTAAGTCATTCAAGAGTTAAGTCATTCAAGAGTTAAGTCATTAAAGAGTTAAGTCATTCAAGAGTTAAGTCATTAAAGAGTTAAGTAATTCAAGAGTTAAGTCATTCAAGAGTTAAGTCATTCAAGAGTTAAGTCATTCAAGAGTTAAGTCATTCAAGAGTTAAGTCATTCAAGAGTTAAGTCTTTCAAGAGTTAAGTCATTCAAGAGTTAAGTCATTCAAGAGTTAAGTCATTCAAGAGTTAAGTCATTCAAGAGTTAAGTCATTCAAGAGTTAAGTCATTCAATAGTTAAGTCATTCAAGAGTTAATTCATTCAAGGGTTAAGTCATTCAAGGGTTAAGTCATTCAAGAGTTAAGTCATTCAAGAGTTAAGTCATTCAAGAGTTAAGTCATTCAAGAGTTAAGTCATTAAAGAGTTAAGTCATTCAAGAGTTAAGTCATTCAAGGGTTAAGTCATTCAAGGGTTAAGTCATTCAAGAGTTAAGTCATTCAAGAGTTAAGTCATTAAAGAGTTAAGTCATTCAATAGTTAAGTCATTAAAGAATTAAGTCATTAAAGAGTTAAGTCTTTCAAGAGTTAAGTCATTCAAGAGTTAAGTCATTCAAGAGTTAAGTCATTCAATAGTTACGTCATTCAATAGTTACGTCATTCAATAGTTACGTCATTCAATAGTTACGTCATTCAATAGTTAAGTCATTCAAGAGTTAAGTCATTCAAGAGTTAAGTCATTCAAGAGTTAAATTATTAAAGAGTTAAATCATTAAAGAGTTAATTCATTAAAACATGGTTTTTGTGAGCATTCGCTCTTTAAAAAAATTCTTCATTAACTCTTCTTTTGTTGATAAGTTAAAGCCCACAATTTTAATATTAAAAATGAGAAAATATTTTTTTAAATATTTTTTTTTTAAAAAAGTGATTTTTATCAAAGATGGGTTTAAAAGCACACACAAATTAGTGTTAAAATTAACATTGGTTAAAATGCATTACACAAAAATAAGTATGGTCAGAATTGTAGACAAAAACTCTATGTAATAATTGAAACCATTTAACACGTTGGCAGAAAATATTTTTTTTTTAAATTTCATTTAAATGAAACATATTTAAGTTTTATTTTCATTCAACTCGATTCCTTTGGCCACATAGAGTGATTTACTACACTTCTGCATAGACTTTCCTTGCTAATGCATTATAAAATGTTTTTAATTATTTCCTGTTTTTTAGTTTCTTTTAAACTGGTCTTAGATAAAAAAAATTTTCAAAGGTCTTATATTTTCTACTTAACGTTTTTTAAATCCCTCAAATTTCCTATTCAATCTCGAACAAGTACCTGGTGCGTATTTTTTAAAAATAAAATATGTTTTTAATTTATAATAAGTAGGCCTATAATTCCACATCGTCTATTAGACAAACAGTACAGAACAAGCTGCCGGCCGCCGAAACATCTCTTTAACGTCAAATACATGATATCTGGCTCGGAAATCAAAGTATGATTTATTTAGGAAATTGATTAAATGAAACATAAGGTATATCGATTTTACAAAGCGGATCAACATTTCGTATTAAGTCTATGCGGCAAGTTACATGATATTGAAACATTGTGTGTCGGTATTTGCCCTTCTTCAAGAGACTGTGAATATTTCTGCCATCTACACTCCGCTTAAGTTTCCACAGCCGAACCTCGAAGGTTGTTGATACTATTCTATTTCTTTTGGACCCTCTTGACCTGTTTTGTTTTCCTTGTTTGACAACAAGGCACCTTCAGAACTGTCTTCGGAAAAAAAAACATACCATATATTGTTATCGATCAAAATATGATGTTGTTTCTGATCGGTGTATGGGCTGGTAGAGAGGTGGCTGCAAGAACGCTGCTTCATGAGCGGGTTTCCGATGTTGAAGCGCACCATGACGTGCATATTCACGGATATCTGTTTTGTTTTTTTACAATCGTATATCTTTAATTACTTTCAAGTGACTAAAGTGCTTTGAAGTGCTTTCTTTTATGTATTACTACTTATCATCTTGTCATTACTATCTTCACGGGAACAGTAATAGAATGTTTACGGATACTTGTCAGCGCAATAATGGGTTATAATATCAGTTTTCAAAGGCGTAGCTATAGTAGATATTTAGTTTTGTGTAATGACTTCAGTTTAACTTTAAAAATCAATTAAAAATTATATATAATTCGGTGAATTTACATTGAAAAAAAAAAACTATTTAGATTGGACACGTTGGTAGTTTATTCCAGTTAAGGTAACAGGCGTAAAATGAATAATTTGCTGAAATCCCAAATTCTCATTGAATTGTAGATTGGTGTTGGTGATGTTGTTTTTATTTAAAATGTTTACATTGGATAATTTGTCATTAGTACATGGGCTAATTTGTCAAAGTACATCAGCTAATTTGTCATAGTACATTGACTATTTTGTTATGGTACCTTTGCTAATTTTTCATAGTTCATTGGCTAATTTGTCATAGTTCATTGGCTAATTTGTCATAGTTCATTGGCTAATGTGTCATAGTTCATTGGCTAATTTGTCATAGTTCATTGGCTAATGTGTCATAGTTCATTGGCAAATGCGTCATAGTTCATTGGCTAATTTGTCATAGTTCATTGGCTAATTTGTCATAGTTCATTGGCTAATTTGTCATAGTTCATTGGCTAATGTGTCATAGTTCATTGGCAAATGCGTCATAGTTCATAGGCTAATTTGTCATAGTTCATTGGCTAATTTGTCATAGTTCATTGGCAAATGCGTCATAGTTCATTGGCTAATTTGTCATAGAACATTGGCTAATGTGTCATTAGCACATTGGCTAATGTGTCATAGTTCATTGGCTAATTTGTCATAGAATATTGGCTATTTGTCATTAGTACATTGGCTAATTTTTCATTATTTCATTGGCTAGCACTTGAATAACCTTAACTGTCCTAGCACTTCCATTATAAGACATGACACACAACAATTGATTTTATAGATATAAGTAGTTTCAGTTATCCAATTATTTTTTTTTCAAATCCGTTGTTTAATTATTGCGTCCTATAATTGAACAGTTTAAGCATTATAATTTACCAGCAGATGCCGTGATTTCTTTACGCGTCCCACACTGGCGATTGTTTGTATTAGGGCCACATATGTTTGATTCAATATAACAATCCTGTATTTAAAAATAACGTATATTTTGACTGGTTTTACAATTTAATTCCATTTATGGGAGGCTGCAAGCAAGAAATGCAATAATTATTAACGGGCATCTAGCGTGCTTGAAACCTGCTTTAGGGTGTGCTTTAAATGGTTTCATACGTTGTTTTTTTGTTCTTTTATTTTAAAAAAAAATATATATTTTTTTTAATTGGTCATATCTGGTACGAAGTACGAACTTCTATCATACACTTTTAAAGAGTACACAAATTGTACAATTCTCTCAACAAATATTATGCTCCACGGCCAACAATGAAGTACACTATCATTAACTTTTGTAATGTTCCGTCAGTGAAGGCTGTTAGTATTGGCGATGCCCCGGTTGTTTCATTAAACAACAGGGATTCTCAAAGCCCGAACTTGGACCGGGCATAAATAGATTGATTGATTGGTTGTTTTCGTCTTATCTTAACTATCATCGTAATTGTCGCTTTGACCTCGGCACAATTTGTCCTGAACCGCTATAGGAACACCTCTAAGCATGCTGGAAACACTGGGCTGGTCACCATTGGAGGAACGACGACGATAAACCAGACTCGCCATGGTGTACAAGATAAATGATGGGCTGGTCCACTGCTCCAGCATTAAACAGAAACACGTCTCTCTCTCTCTCCCCCCCCCCTTCCGACAGCGACGAGGTCATGACAGACAGTTCAGGCTCGTAACAGCAAGAACCCAATAAAGCTACTGCTCATTCCTGCCAGAGACAATCAAGGACTGGAACAAGCTTTCAAAAAGAATAGTTGAGACGACAACACTAGACACATTAACGTCTATCGGTTCATGCCTTCCAACCCTGAGTTCATGATACCCTCGCTGAGTACCCCTACAATCAGTGAAATATCCTCTTCAATACGTTGAAAATCCCCTCTCCATACATAGGAGCCAGAATGATCAATACATTGATCGTGGGCCCTTAATATTTAGAAGAAGAAAATACATTTTAAGTACAAAAACCTTATTTAAGCCCAGTTGTTGACAAAGTGGATGTACCCGAAGCTGACATCCTCTGTTTGGTCTCCATTTATGCATAAGCTGTCATAGTTTGAAGCAATACAAGTTATCAAAAGGCAAATCTACGTGTCCTTTGGAAGCTGAAATATGCCTATGATATTTTAAGTTAAATCTTCGATTTTGCATTGGCTGGTTTGGTGTGGTCCACAGAATATGCACATTTTACCAACGTTAGATACGGCTCAAGCATAACTCAAATACGTCTCAAATCACAGACCCGGCTCCTCGGCACTGGTTTAGAAACATATTTGACAGGGAGAGATAGCAGGCTCATGCTATTTATTTATTTTAATTATTTATATCTTTTTAGTGGCCCGGGGGAGGGGGGGGTAGGGGCGTCATCCCAGGCTCAGCTTTTGCCTGGTACGGGCCTGGAAGAGAGACATTTCATATGAACTTTTCGAAAGGGATACTTTTTTTAGAAGGCTTAATTTCCCCAAATTGAGTAACATAGACAAAGTGCATGTCATGTCCCCAGAAAAGCAGTGTCAGAAGGCTTAATTTCCCCCAAATTGAGTAACATAGACAAAGTGCATGTCATGTCCCCAGAAAAGCAGTGTCAGAAGGCTTAATTTCCCCCAAATTGAGTAACATAGACAAAGTGCATGTCATGTCCCCAGAAAAGCAGTGTCAGAAGGCTTAATTTCCCCCAAATTGAGCAACATAGACAAAGTGCATGTCATGTCCCCAGAAAAGCAGTGTCAGAAGGCTTAATTTCCCCCAAATTGAGTAACATAGACAAAGTGCATGTCATGTCCCCAGAAAAGCAGTGTCAGAAGGCTTAATTTCCCCCAAATTGAGTAACATAGACAAAGTGCATGTCATGTCCCCAGAAAAGCAGTGTCAGAAGGCTTAATTTCCCCCAAATTGAGTAACATAGACAAAGTGTGTGTTATGCCCCAGGAAAGCGCTGTCAGAAGCCTTAATTTCCCCCAAATTGAGTAACATAGACAAAGTGTGTGTTATGCCCCAGGAAAGCGCTGTCAGAAGGCTTAATTGCCCCCAAATTGAGTAACATAGACAAAGTGCATGTCATGTCCCCAGAAAAGCGCTGTCAGAACTCATCCTTGAACACGGTGACACGGTGGGTGTGACCAGGGGGGTCATGACGCTCATAACACGTGACCTCCACCTCATCAGAGAGATACTGACCAAGGACTTCCACAACTTTGTGGACAGGATTGAACTGATGACGACCAGAACTCCCCTGCAGCACGGGGTCTTCTTCATCAAGGGCAAGGACTGGAAGAGAATCCGTAAAGTTATCTCCCCTTCATTCAGGTAATGGTTACAAATTAATGTTAAAATATTAATAAATCATTTTTGCTAATTCACAAGGTATGACGGTACTGAGTTCATTATTTTTTATTTTTTTATTTTTTTGTTGGTTCTCTTCAAGTACACGCTATTATAGAAACATATTTAAGACATTCTGCTTACTTTCCTATTGGTATCTGTAGCATTTTTTTTTTAAATCGTTGTTTTGTCAACGCCAAAAAGTAGTCTTGACTAGTGAGTAGTTTTCACTAGTGGTCTTCACCAGCAGTCTTCACTAAGAGTCTTTACTAGTAGTCATCACTAAAAGCCTTCACTTGTAGTCTTCACTATTAGTATTCGCAAGTAGTTTTCACTAATGGTCTTCACTCGATTCTGAAACCATTAACAGGATTATGTTTGTTTTTCCAAGATTTACAAAATAAATTTAAAAGATTTTTAGAATCTTGGAAGATTAACATCTTTAGCAATAGAAAACTTTCATTGCAAATGTTCACACGATGTTTAACGGATTTCCCCAGCACCGGCAAGCTGAAACACACGATCCACGATATCAGTGAGAGCGCTGAAAAGCTGGGCCAGATACTAGAGGGTTACGCGAGGACGTCTAATTTGGTACCCGTGAAACGTTTGACCGGCCAATACACCAGCGAAATCATTGCCAGCTCGGCGTTCGGCATCGCGACCGACAGTCTGGGCACAGAGGACGATGACTTCTCCCGCTACGCGCAGGAGATCTTCAAGACGCGGAGCTCGTTCATGAATTTCGTCATGCTGTTGATGTTTCGCTTCAAATGGCTTCACAATATTTTGGTCAAGGTTAGCCAATAATATTTATCCAGCTTAGAAAAGTTGTTGTTGCGTTTGGGTTGTTTTTTTAACACAAGTGCTCCGCAACTTTTTATTGTTTCACCCACGGCACACCTACCCTTTTTCCCAGATTTCCGCGGCACGACACAATGAATACACGGAGAAAAGAAACATTTCCTTTTTTTTATGTGTACCAAAATTGTATAGACTTTGTTAACATTTCTTAAAGATCTGAAATCAACAAGAGATGGTAGATCATTTATAGTCTTATCACATGATGAAACATAATAATTAAGCCCCAAAAACCAATAGGAGCTGGGTGGAGAGGGGTATGCCAAAATTGCATACATAAATTAAAGATCTAATTTAAGAATAACTTAAGTGAGACGTTTGAACCTATTTTGCTGAGCATAGTAATTGTCCTGTGGGTGCTGGATTTTAGTTGTCCTGTAGTTGTTGGGTTTTAGTTGTCCTGTGGGTGCTGGGTTTTAGTTGTCCTGTGGGTGATGGGTTTTAGTTGTCCTGTGGGTGATGGGTTTTAGTTGTCCTGTGGGTGATGGGTTTTAGTTGTCCTGTGGGTGCTGGGTTTTAGTTGTCCTGTGGGTGCTGGGTTTTAGTTGTCCTGTGGGTGCTGGGTTTTAGTTGTCCTGTGGGTGCTGGGTTTTAGTTGTCCTGTGGGTGCTGGGTTTTAGTTGTCCTGTAGTTGCTGGGTTTTAGTTGTCCTGTGGTTGATGGGTTTTAGTTGTCCTGTGGGTGCTGAGTTTTAGTTGTCCTGTGGGTGATGGGTTTTAGTTGTCCTGTGGGTGCTGGGTTTTAGTTGTCCTGTAGGTGATGGGTTTTTGTTGTCCTGTGGGTGATGGGTTTTAGTTGTCCTGTGGGTGCTGGGTTTTAGTTGTCCTGTGGGTGATGGGTTTTAGTTGTGCTGTGGGTGATGGGTTTTAGTTGTCCTGTGGGTGATGGGTTTTAGTTGTGCTGTGGGTGATGGGTTTTAGTTGTCCTGTGGGTGCTGGGTTTTAGTTGTCCTGTGGGTGCTGGGTTTTAGTTGTCCTGTGGGTGATGGGTTTTAGTTGTCCTGTAGTTGCTGGGTTTTAGTTGTCCTGTGGGTGCTGGGTTTTAGTTGTCCTGTAGTTGCTGGGTTTTAGTTGTCCTGTAGTTTCTGGGTTTTAGTTGTCCTGTGGTTGCTGGGTTTTAGTTGTCCTGTGGGTGCTGGGTTTTAGTTGTCCTGTGGTTGATGGGTTTTAGTTGTCCTGTGGGTGATGGGTTTTAGTTGTCCTGTGGTTGATGGGTTTTAGTTGTCCTGTGGTTGATGGGTTTTAGTTGTCCTGTGGGTGCTGGGTTTTAGTTGTCCTGTGGGTGATGGGTTTTAGTTGTCCTGTGGTTGATGGGTTTTAGTTGTCCTGTGGGTGATGGGTTTTAGTTGTCCTGTGGGTGATGGGTTTTAGTTGTCCTGTGGGTGCTGGGTTTTAGTTGTCCTGTGGGTGCTGGGTTTTAGTTGTCCTGTGGGTGATGGGTTTTAGTTGTCCTGTGGGTGATGGGTTTTAGTTGTCCTGTGGGTGATGGGTGGCCGAGTGTACATGGGCTTCATATTTAATAAATACATTTCAATGAAATCATGTAAATGATTTAACATTGTTAATTTCATTTCCGGGCGCAGCCTGGTTTTCAAAATGTTTCTTATATTTACCTCTCACCCAAAAATAAGTTCTAACAGTTCTGTGCCATCTGAAATCCTGGTAATCAGGCCGTCGCAAGTGTCTGCTGCCTCAATAAAATGCTGCAAATCGAGCCACCGAGCTTAAAAAACGGTCGTATTATTGGATGATTTGAACGGAATCATTATTTATTTATTTTTGTTTAGTTCAAAAACGTTTGGCTATTTTAACTTGTTAACAGAAGCTCCACATAGAGGCGCTGGACCAAGTGAGTGAGGACGCTGTTAAATATTTCACTTCCGTCCTTGAACCAGTTGTGTTAGAGAGGGAAGAGCTCGAGAGAAGTGGGAAAGACAGACCCAAAGATTTCTTGCAGATCTTGATCTCGGCAAAGTTGTCTGGTGAGTCCAGATTAATAGACACTCTCGCCTCCCCCCACCCCCTAGAACTACACCAAGAAGTCGAATGACAGTGGCGTCCCCACTGAGGGTTGTCTGAGACGAACGACCAACGCGTAGAGTACATCTAGGGTTTACGTATAACAACCCTCTCATTACCGCTGGGTTTTGGGGGGCGTCGATTTTTTGCTGACTCAACAATTTATAAAACTTTTTTTTTTTTCTTTTTTTTTTTTAGGTAAATAAAAAAATATATTTTAAAAATTCATTGTTTATGCGATTCGCTTTTTAACTTCCCAATAATTTTATCCTTTCTCTGGTGATTGAAAGTGGATGATCGTGACGTCAAGTAGACGCCATCGGTAGCGAAGTGGTTAAAAAAGTATGTGTGTGTGTGTAATTTGGGTTTGAGCAGTTCTGTGAGTTCGTTCGGGGGGGGGGGGTTGTTCCATTAAGTCATGTTAAGCCCCTTTCACTGGGATCTAGTGGGATAATTCATCTAAGATACTCAAATATGACTTCAAGCTTCATGTCTCAAAAGCCGTTCCTGTGGACTCTCTAATGAAAGCTTTTAAAGACGCCGTAGGAGAAAAAATTATTTTTAAAGTTCTCTTTATATAATCTTCATTTTTTTTTTTCTATCGTTTGGTTAATGGTCTTATTGGTCTTATTGGTCTCGTCCGTTTTCCAAAATATCTGAGAACACATTTTCTTGTATCAGTTTTTATATTATTAAAAGATAATTACATTTTCTTTTGGGGAGAGAAAATCAAGAAGTCGATCAATTTTCTAGCACGTGGTCGTGAAACCTACAGTCCTACTTCACTCATTAAAGTGGTTGTGAAACCTACAGTCTTACTTCACTCATTAAAGTAGTTGTGAGACCTGTGGCCTTACTTCACTCATTAAAGTGGTTGTGAAACCTACAGTCTTACTTCACTCATTAAAGTGGTTGTGAAACCTACAGTCTTACTTCACTCATTAAAGTGGTTGTGAAACCTACAGTCTTACTTCACTCATTAAAGTAGTTGTGAGACCTGTGGCCTTACTTCACTCATTAAAGTGGTTGTGAAACCTACAGTCTTACTTCACTCATTAAAGTGGTTGTGAAACCTACAGTCTTACTTCACTCATTAAAGTGGTTGTGAAACCTACAGTCTTACTTCCCTCATTAAAGTGGTTGTGAGACCTGTGGCCTTACTTCACTCATTAAAGTGGTTGTGAGACCTGTGGCCTTACTTCACTCATTAAAGTGGTTGTGAGACCTGCAGCCTTACTTTGCTCATTAAAGTGGTTGTGAGGCCTGCGGCCTTACTTCGCTCATTAAAGTGGTTGTGAGACCTGTGGCCTTACTTCACTCATTAAAGTGGTTGTGAGACCTGCAGCCTTACTTTGCTCATTAAAGTGGTTGTGAGACCTGCGGCCTTACTTCGCTCATTAAAGTGGTTGTGAAACCTGCGGCCTTACTTCGCTCATTAAACTGGTTGCAGTACTTGCATTATCGTTTGTTATTTTTCCAAATTTAAATCTTGATTTATCCCCACGGCTCGAGTACTGCTGAAACACAAGGAAACGGCGTTCGTGTACTTTTTTTCTTTTGCTAAAAAATGCCTGTTAATTTGAGAGGGTTGAGAGTGGGAGATTTTGGGTGGGTTTCCACGTTTATAAACCCAGGGCTTGAATCATGTATTATGATATTTTGTTTTAAGAAACTCTAGCGTTAAAAAGGGGTGGTCCGCATTTGGTGGCTTTTTTTTCTCCTTTATTTGGAGCGCGATATTTTCTACACAGGTTTTTTTTTCGCCTGGGATGCTTAAAAAATCTCGCCCCAACCCTGGGGGCCACTGACCCTACCTTCGCCATTGTTGTGGTTTACACAAAAATTACTATTTTTAATCCCTTTGGTATACATTAATCGACAGATGCCTTGAATCCTGGCAACGAATTCGTCGTGTCGGAAAACGAGCTGATTGGTCAGTGTCTGCTGATTGTCTTTGCCAGCTTTGAGACAACGGCCACAACGTTACAGATGTGCCTGTATCTTTTGGCTAAACACCCGGATATTCAGGTGCGTAACTAGCCAAAAAACTTTAATTAAAATACCTTCTCTTCACCATGAAGCTAACTTGTTAATTTTTTGTTTCTGGACTTTACAAACAGAAGAACATAGATTTGAACATAGATTCGAACATAGATTTGAACACAGATTTGAACATAGATTCGAACATAGATTTGAACACAGATTTGAACATAGCTTCGAAAATAGATTTGAACATCAATTTGATAATTAATTTGAACATATCAATTTGAAATCATCAATTTAAACATCAATTTGAGCACATCAATTTGAACACATCAATTTGAACACATCAATTTGAACATAGATTTGAACATCAATTTGAACATAGATTTGTACATCAATTTGAACATAGATTTGAACATCAATTTGAACATAGATTTGAACATCAATTTGAACATAGATTTGAACATCAATTTGAACATAGATTTGTACATCAATTTGAACATAGATTTGAACATCAATTTGAACATAGATTTGAACATCAATTTGAACATAGATTTGAACATCAATTTGAACATAGATTTGAACATCAATTTGAACATCAATTTGAACATAGATTTGAACATCAATTTGAACATAGATTTGAACATCAATTTGAACATCAATTTGAACATCAGAGTAACGATTTCCAGATCAGATCTATGGAAAGTATAGATTCTCTAAAAACTTAACAACCGTGTGTTAAGACCACACGTATATTTTCACATGAACTTTTTTTCAGGAAATGGTATATTCAGAGATGCAGAGCTTGATACCATCAGAATCTCCCTCTTATCAGGAACTGGGTCAGTTGAAATACATGGACCAGGTCATCAAAGAGACATTAAGACTCCATCCCCCGGTTCCGATAGTGTCCCGGAAGTCCGTGCATACCGCCACCTACGGAAACGTCACGATCCCCGGCGGCTCCAACGTGCTGATCCCCGTCGACATGGTCATGATGGACCCCGAAAACTACCCCGACCCCTATAAATTTGACCCCGACAGGTTCTCAGAGGAGAATACGGCGACCCAGGACCCTATGGCTTTTATTCCTTTTGGCGCCGGGCCGCGGCAATGTCTCGGCATGAGACTGGCTTATCTGGAGCTCAAGCTCGGTCTCTTCCACGTGCTGCGAAAGGTCAAGCTTGAAGTAAACGACCACACGGAACCAAAGTTGGGCTGCGATATCGCTGTACACTTTCAAGGTATTCTTGTGCTAGAGAAGCCGATCCTGCTGGCAGCAACACTGAGAAATAAAGATTGATACAAAGGGGCCTGCAACAGACTAAAACAATTAATCCTGCGAAGATCAGCCTCGCTCTAAAAGACTGAGGTTCGCCATTGGGTGATGCGTCTATATTATAAAAGGTTTAAATTATTTTGTTCGTCTACTGTTATTTTTTATTTATTTTTTTTGTTATATTAAATATAAATGTTTAAATAAAAGCATTGTTGACTCCTTACTCTTTAGAAAGTTATTGTTCTAAATGAACTAAATAATATGATGAAAGCAATGAGATAAAAGAAAATCCATATAAAACCGATTTGAAAACACATCTATTTCGCAAATACCTGCTGGGGTGATGTTGTCTACCAACTTTTCCAGCTGGCTATTGTCTCCTAGATTTATATTGCCCTGTGTTGATTATGGTTGCAAGGGATGAAAGACTTAGAATGGTTATTCTCGTATGTAGTTTTTATAACGTCGCGTTTTGTATTTCAATGTAGTATAATATCGATTTTTTCATTTCTCTTTTAATATGGTTGACTTTGTACCGCGCTTCGACCGTCTGGGGATGAAGCGTGATTTTCTAATAAACTTTATTATTATTATTATTAGAATTAGAGAAGGGTTTCTCAAAGTGCGGTGCTCACACTGCCCAAAAAAAAGGGGAATTTTAAGACCAGCGGTGGCATTAGCGTAATAAGGAGCAAGTTTATTTTCTAAGTTGTAGAGTTCTCTTTGTAAACAAATTAAAATTCCATTTTTTTTTTCTAAAATGTAAAATGAATTGTTACTTTTGTATATTTAAAAAAAATGAGTGGGGAGGGGTGAGACTATTGAAAAACATTTCTAGGAGGTATGTGCCTCCTATTCAAACAATTTTTGGGGGAGGGTGCGAAGTACAGTAATTTACTTAAAACATTGCTTTGGATTTAGGATGTAGACAATGTAGAGCATCAGCCACCCAATACAATGCTGCGTACTAACTAGAAATGGTGGGGGGAGAGATTATTTAAAAATTTATAATGTAGGTCTATCCCTTTAGCAATGTTTTGTTTTATTGTATTTTTATTTTTAAAATCAGTATGAAGATATTTATTCTTATAAGGTGAATTGTGATATTTTTAGCTGGGGGCGCGGGAGCTAGCATTATTTTTTTAATTATTTCTCTGAACCAAACCAAAACAACAACAGTTAAATCAACCGTGATGACGTCATTATTGTAAAGAAATTTTATTTCGGATGTGACTTCAGGCTGTAAGAAAAAATAGTAGCCTACTTTAGGGCTCTTTAACAATGTTGTAAGATAAATATTGAAAAACTGTATTGCATATCTACACAAACATTTGCATATTAGATCATTTAGCTTTAAAACAAGAAGAAAAAAAGAGAGGACAAAAAGTTCCATAGATAAAACTCTTCATAATTAAAAATAATAATGTTTTTTGTCTCGACGGCTGAAGAAGGCATTTAGCCAAGACGTCCATGCCATAGTCCTGGCTTCTTTTTTTAAGCCTAAACATATCTTGTTCCACAATTAATTTTTTAAACAATTCATAAATTTGACGTACCTTACAGCTGTATGGCATTCAGATCATATAAAACTTTAAAATCACTTGTTTCACTGGATATTATGAGTATGATCAAATAAACATGAGCAAAAGAATATCATAAAAGCAATGAGATAAAAGAAACTCATTAAATTTGTGTACTGTCATTGTGTACTGTGATTAATTGTGAGTAATGTGAGTATTTGTGTGTACTGTCATTAATTTTTTTTTGTTTTTTTTTAATTCATATTAAAATATTTTTACCCCAACTGAGCTTTTAAAACAAGAACAAAAGAGAGAAAATAGAAAAACATGAGTGGATTAAGACTACCATGAAAATGCACACATTTTTTAGTTGTTATTTCTGGCATGTGAATTTTTTTCAATAAAGTGTCCAAAAAATATTTTCTTCATGGGGATTTGTTAATTAATTGTTTTAGATTTCCTATTATAATTATCAAAATCTGTTCATAGAAACATTTGTTTAAAAAGCAAGAGGGAAAGTTTAAAAGAAGAACAATTTTACATGATGAAATGATTCAGGTTAGATACTGCAAAAGGGTCGTTGCATTATGTTCCATGGAACTGCATTCACAGACCTTATGTTCCATGGCACTGCATTCACAGACCTTATGTTCCATGGCACTGCATTCACAGACCTTATGTACCATGGCACTGCATTCACAGACCTTATGTTCCATGGCACTGCATTCACAGACCTTATGTTCCATGGCACTGCATTCACAGACCTTATGTTCCATGGCACTGCATTCACAGACCTTATGTTCCATGGCACTGCATTCACAGACCTTATGTTCCATGGCACTGCATTCACAGACCTTATGTTCCATGGCACTGCATTCACAGAACTTATGTTCCATGGCACTGCATTCACAGACCTTATGTTCCATGGCACTGCATTCACAGACCTTATGTTCCATGGCACTGCATTCACAGACCTTATGTTCCATGGCACTGCATTCATAGACCTTATGTTCCATGGCACTGAATTCACAGACCACTTGTCACCTTGAAACGTTTGCATAAAAGCCTTAAGAAAATCATCTAACATCAATATTTAAAAAAAAAAATCATAAATTCATAACTGTTTATACGTACTTATAACTGAGAGCCATCATTTGTTCAAGTTTGTTCATTTCTTTGTAAGGTTTTAATTTGATGTATATAAATGTATATCCAGTTGCAAGGCTAGGGTGAATGCCAACTGCGCAGGCCAAGCTTCTTGACAACTCTTTCAGACTAAAAGACTCTGCAGTAGGCTGAAAATGTCATCATGCAATATAAATTAAAAAATGCAGTCTGGGGCGGCACAGGACCTCGCATTCCACACTATTGTTTATATCTTATGACAACACTTATCTGTTTTGTTCTATTTTATTTGTTACATTTTTTGTAGAAATGCATCAAGTTAAAGAGTCCGGTTTATAACAGTGTATTATAGAATAAGTATGGTTTATCCTTGTGTGTTTAGAATAAGTACAGTTTATCCCGGTGTGTTTAGAATAAGTACAGTTTATCCGGGTGTGTTTAGAATAAGTACGGTTTATCCTGGTGTATTTAGAATAAGTACGGTTTATCTGGGTGTGTTAGAATAAGTACGGTTTATCCGGGTGTGTTAGAATAAGTACGGTTTATCCGGGTGTGTTAGAATAAGTACGGCTTATCCGGGTGTGTTAGAATAAGTACGGTTTATCCGGGTGTGTTAGAATAAGTGCGGTTTATCCTGGTGTATTTAGAATAAGCATAATGATAAGATTTTGCTTTGTCCTTCAGAAATGTTTCACAAGTCGAAAAATAACAACTAATTCCATAAAATGCAATCTGGGGTGACAAATACACTTTATATCTAAATTTACTCTGGAAATACTTATCCCTGATCTGAGAAAACATATCTTGAATTTTAAAAGTATTCATAATATGAATCTAAATTAAACTGTTTTTAAGAACTCGTTAAGTAGTGCCAGCTTAGCCATTAAAATCTGGCTTTAAGCTTTTAAAATATGGCTCAAAGCTTATAAAATCTGTCTCCAAACTTATAAAATCTGTCCCTAAGCTTATAAAATCTGGCTCTAAGCTTATAAAATCTGGCTCTAAGCTTATAAAATCTGTCCCTAAGCTTATAAAATCTGTCTCCAAACTTATAAAATCTGTCCCTAAGCTTATAAAATCTGGCTCTTAGCTTATAAAATCTGGCTCTAAGCTTATAAAATCTGTCCCTAAGCTTATAAAATCTGGCTCTAAGCTTATAAAATATGTCCCTAAGCTTATAAAATCTGGCTCTAAGCTTATAAAATCTGGCTCTAAGCTTATAAAATCTGTCCCTAAGCTTATAAAATCTGGCTCTAAGCTTATAAAATCTGTCCCTAAGCTTATAAAATCTGGCTCTAAGCTTATAAAATCTGTCCCTAAGCTTATAAAATCTGGCTCTAAGCTTATAAAATCTGTCCCTAAGCTTATAAAATCTGGCTCTAAGCTTATAAAATCTGTCCCTAAGCTTATAAAATCTGGCTCTAAGCTTATAAAATCTGTCCCTAAGCTTATAAAATCTGTCCCTAAGCTTATAAAATCTGGCTCTAAGCTTATAAAATCTGTCCCTAAGCTTATAAAATATGTCCCTAAGCTTATAAAATCTGGCTCTAAGCTTATAAAATCTGGCTCTAAGCTTATAAAATCTGGCTCTAAGCTTATAAAATCTGGCTCTAAGCTTATAAAATATGGCTCTAAGCTTATAAAATCTGGCTCTAAGCTTATAAAATATGTCCCTAAGCTTATAAAATCTGGCTCTAAGCTTATAAAATCTGTCCTAAGCTTATAAAATCTGGCTCTAAGCTTATAAAATCTGGCTCTAAGCTTATAAAATCTGGCTCTAAGCTTATAAAATCTGGCTCTAAGCTTATAAAATCTGGCTCTAAGCTTATAAAATCTGTCCCTAAGCTTATAAAATCTGGCTCTAAGCTTATAAAATCTGGCTCTAAGCTTATAAAATCTGGCTCTAAGCTTATAAAATCTGTCCCTAAGCTTATAAAATCTGGCTCTAAGCTTATAAAATCTGGCTCTAAGCTTATAAAATCTGGCTCTAAGCTTATAAAATCTGTCCCTAAGCTTATAAAATCTGGCTCTAAGCTTATAAAATCTGTCCCTAAGCTTATAAAATCTGGCTCTAAGCTTATAAAATATGTCCCTAAGCTTATAAAATCTGGCTCTAAGCTTATAAAATCTGTCCCTAAGCTTATAAAATCTGGCTCTAAGCTTATAAAATCTGGCTCTAAGCTTATAAAATCTGGCTCTAAGCTTATAAAATCTGGCTCTAAGCTTATAAAATCTGGCTCTAAGCTTATAAAATCTGGCTCTAAGCTTATAAAATCTGGCTCTAAGCTTATAAAATCTGGCTCTAAGCTTATAAAATCTGGCTCTAAGCTTATAACATTTTTTGTGTACTGTATACATTTTAATTTTTTCTTGCATAATAATATGTGCTGTTCAACATAGAAAGTTATCAATCTAAGAACAAAATTATATACCAGCTAATAAACTATTTCTGATCACTTTAACTTTAAAATACTTGGGTGAGATATCAAATTGTATTTTATAATTGCACAATTTTAATATAGTGAAAAAAAATATTTTCAAGTTGAGAATTCATGTTAATAAAATACTATTTGTATATAAAAAAAAAATTCTGCCTCGTATGAATAACAAGATTTCAGTGCCTCAGCTTGACAGCCAACTTAATGGGTTTGTCTATACGTAGAAGCCCCTGGTTTTTTACCACAAGCTCTTCCCCTTTCTTGGGCTCAGTTCTCTCATTCAGTTCAAAACGTACTTTCCTTATAATGTGGGCCAAAGCCATTTTCAGTTCCAAATATGCCAATCTCATTCCAATGCAGTTACGTGGACCAAATCCAAATGCCATGAAAGCCATTGGGTCCCTCTTTGCCTTGTTCTCATCTGAGAACCTATCGGGATCAAACTTTTCAGGGTCCGGGTAATTCTTAGGGTCTTTAAGTACTGCAAATATTGGGATCATGACCCCTGCACCTTTAGGGATGGTGATGGTGCCATAGGTTCTGGTTTCAGCTGCCATTCTGGACATGATAGGAGCGGGAGGATACAAACGCAGGGTCTCATTGATGACTTGTTCCATGTAGGTCAGCTGTCCAATCTCATCATACGTTGGGGACTCAGACTGAACAACATTCTCTATTTCTTCATACATCTTTTCCTAAAGCAAAAAATAAATAATTATGTAATGCAATAAGAGATAAAAATATTATATGAGTATAAAATGGTCTAAATTGCATAGTTTAAGCTAACAAGATTCTCAAATTAAAATATTTTAAATTAGAATATGTTATTAAGCCTCTGCAACATTTTTTTGAAAACTTTTTGCATTAAATAATTTACCTGCTATTAAGAGATATTTAACACATCTTAAAAAGAAAAATTAAAACAAAATGGTGTAATTTTATGCCAAAAATTAATTGATTTATAATTGGATTTCAAATGATGATAAATTATCTAAGATTTATAAACTACTTGTCACTGTCTCTTTAACAAAATCTATAAAACTGTTATTTAATGGTTTTCTGATAAAACCCAAATACTTTAGAAAGTAACATTTTTTCTTCATCAATATATACACAACCAGTACAAAGCAACCCACAGTTGCTCCTTCAAAAACTAATATAATCCCTTACTTGAGTATCTGGATGTTTGGCCAGTAAATGAAGACACATCATTAGTGTTGTGGCAGTAGTCTCAAACCCAGCAAACATGATCAACATGGACTGACCCATCAGCTCCTCCTCTGACATAGTCTTGGGAAGTTTGTCCCAATTATGACCATTGGTTTGCTTGGCATCTTCCGTCGTGCCCTCTAAGGAAATTAATTATAGACAAATTCTTTTTACTATTTTATAATTCAAATTGTTCATCACAGATTACAATTGATGGAATTAACACTCTCTCTTATTCTATTCTCTCCTTTTTTTGGTAGGATACTTGTAAATATATCTTATGTAATATTTAATGTATACTTATATGAATTTTTTTGTTCTGATGAAGGCGTTTTCCGGAACGTTTACATTTGTATTCTGTATGACCGCTATTAAAGCTGAAAGTATATTATTTTATTTACACAATTGTTTGTGTCTAATTAATCTACTTTAACATGTCTAATTAATCTACTTTAATGCTTTAGCACAGTCCAACACTCTTAAAATTGGTTAATACATTTTATAACAATAATCAATGGAAAAATATACAATTCTTTCATTTCTTTTTAATACCTTCTTGCTTAATTAGGTCATCAGCAATCCTAGCCTGAATTAAACTCTGTAGCAGGTCAGCTGGCTGTTTCTGACCTTTCTGCTGTTGCTCTTTCCTTTCCTCTATTGAGTTTTTAAGAATTGTCTTAAAATACGTATCAGCATCTGACCTCGCTCCATCAAACAGTTTAATTTTTAAAGTCTGTTTAAAAAAAAAATGGCAAACTGTGCATTGTGTGAATTGTTGACGGGTTGAAAATATGAAAAATTAATTTTGAGAAAAGAACTCTATCCAATGATCTATGCAAAAGATTTTAAAATTATGATCACGTATATAAATACATTGAAGAAAAATTTCACTTACTGAATCAAAAGATTGTACTAAATTCAGACATAATATTACAAAGAATATTTGATAATTTAAGCATAATTATTGCAAAGCAGCAGCAAATACTAGTTTTAAGACCCACCTTCACAAAAAACTTGTGGATAGATGTGTATCTGAAGAAGAACAGCATCACCTTGGACATGACTTTGTTTCTTATTTTAAAGATATTCTTACAGTAGTAGGTGAACTCATCGTCCTCCTTGCCCAGACAGTCCGTGTTGAACCCAAAGGCCGTCTTGGCAATAATCTCGCTCGTGTACTGGCCAGTTGTGTCCTTTATGGGCACAAGCATATCCTTCCTGGCATAGTCCTCTAGGACCTTGGTCAGTTTGCTGGCACGTTCATCTACGGTCAGTGCATAATGTTTGAGTTTACCAGAGCTGAGGTTTAAAAAAAAAGAAACCTTATTTGCAATTTAGTTCATAGACCTTCTTATTTTGAGGAGCACTGAATCTGACAAGTGAATTGATTAGGATATCATTAGACATGGTGTAGGACATGAAATATTTTGGAAAAAAGACTAAGTTCTTTAGGATAACATTAGACTTAATAGTATTCTTATATGACTGAGATTTTATAAATAGGCCTATATTAGATTTTGCTGGATATAATTTTGTTAATAAAAATAATGTGCTTGTTGATTATAGTATCAAAAATACTTCAAATGTATGCACTTTTAAAAGTTTTCAAGTGTTAATAAGTGCTACATAAGGACACTGATACATGAGGCATTAGAATAAAATATTGAAAGCGTTAACTATGTAATTCATATGGACATTGACACATGAGGTAATTTAATAAAATATTGAAATGTCTTCTTGTCTTCTCGTCTGGTCATTGTTCTTACTGGTTTCTATGAATCTTTTCGCATTTTTAAATGTAACATTACAATATAATAAGAATAGAGTTTTTCTTTGTTTTGGAATTAAAATTTTGTACCAGGAAATATTAAATCCATCATAAAATGTTTGCAGTATTATTGTAACATTATAATAAGTATATTTATTTTCCTTAAATCTCAGCTTATATTACCTAAAAGAAGGGGTGATGATGTGGCGTATTCTCCTCCAGTCTTGACCTTGTAGGAAAAAAACTCCCTTGCCCACTACAGACAATGTGTTAATGTTTCCAACCCTGTCTGCAAAGTTGTTAAAATCTTTGATCATCACCTCCTTGAGGATGGACAAGTCTTTGGTCAGGAGCAGCATCGGTCCACGTTTCAAACCAACTGTGTCCCCATGCTCTTCCAAAAGTTTTTCAAAACCATCCCTGAAACCAGATTTCAATTAAAACTCTGTACAGTTGGGAGTGATAATACAACTATATAAACACAACAAGCAGCGTTGGAACTGTGTGCTATTGTGACGTTTAACAGGTTACAGTGAAAATATTGAGCTGAAATAAACGCATTCTCTGTTTGAACTTAACTTTAGGTAAAATTAAGGACCATTTAATTGTTCCAACATTTCAATTTGATTCTTGAATTTCTTGTCTTCCATTCCTTTCAAGTTGGTGAGGACATTCTAGAATATCCATTTAAATGTCATCTCAACAATATCAAAATCCCTCATGTAGAAATATGATAAAATAAGAGAAACTGGTGTTACTATAAGACAAGATATATGTGTGTGTGTGTGTGTCTTTTTCCACCAACTCCAAGATCTCTAACATCAGATTCATGACTCCTAGATGAAATTTATGAGTCAACAACGTTAGATGCATGCCTTGTCTCAAACTTTAGGTAAAAAAACATGCCAAGATGTCCAAATGATACTTAGGATGATCTCCATTTAAAAATAGGCTTTTAAGTTGACAACAGAAATATCATTGGAGACAGAATGCCTGCCAACTCCAGACAAAGTATGGTAACCAGAATGTCTGCCAACTCCAGACAAAGTAGTGTAACCAGAATGTCTGCCAACTACAGACAAAGTATGGTAACCAGAATGTCTGCCAACTCCAGAAAAACTAGTGTAACCAGAATGTCTGCTAACTCCATACAAAGTAGTGTACCCAGAATGTCTGCCAACTCCAGACAAAGTAGTGTAACCAGAATGTCTGCCAACTCCAGACAAAGTAGTGTAACCAGAATGTCTGCCAACTCCAGACAAAGTAGTGTAACCAGAATGTCTGCCAACTCTCAGACACAGTAGTGAACACAGAATGTATGCTAACTCCAGACAAAGTAGTGTAACCAGAATGTCTGCTAACTACAGACAAAGTAGTGTAACCAGAATGTCTGCCAACTCCAGACAAAGTAGTGTAACCAGAATGCCTGCCAACTCCAGACAAAGTAGTGTAACCAGAATGTCTGCCAACTCCAGACAAAGTAGTGTAACCGGAATGTCTGCCAACTCCAGACAAAGTAGTGTAACCAGAATTTCTGCCAACTGCAAAGTAGTGATTCCATTAGAAAATTAAATATTGGCCTTTGAATAAGGTAGCTGTGTAGTTTTTGGTTTCAGGGCATTTTTAAATATTAAATATAGAAGCAGGCAGACACAAAATTTTAAAGAGAAACTATTGAAATGTTTACCTGAGATTGACCAGCCCCATGTTGACCTGCTTAACGCCATACTTCTCCCAGGTCTCCGTGTCAGTCACCTGGCTATAGATCAGGTAAATTGCAGCCACAATGGTTGACAATAGAAGGTAGAAGGACACACTTGAAAACAGCCAGGTAATGGATGTTGGGTCCTCTGGTTCCATGGCGCCTGAATCTTCTATCAAATCCAAGAGGATGCGCGGTACAATGAGCGTTACGATGAGCGGTACGATGAGCCTAGAGAAGCAATCAATATTATCACTGAACAAGCACTAGGTAAATAATCACTCTTGAATGGTAAGGTTTTTTTTGTTCTTTTTTTTTGTTGTTGTTGTTTTTGTGTGTTTAGGTGAACATATTGGAAGGGGGTATAATTGAAAGGCCATTTATATATTTTTAAAAAAAATAGTCATCAATTATTATATAAAATTATATGGCTGAGGACTTACATTTGTCAGCACTGACAACACCCCACCTCCACCCCCACCCCGACCATCCCTCTCCTCAATCCTCACACTCTCTGTTAACTGCCGCTACTGGTTATTGGCATTTCCATCCTAATAAACCTACGCAAAGAATTTCATCGAAGCATGCATCATGCAGCATAGGCCTAGTGTTCAAAGTGTAGCAAGACTGTTGAGAGAATAATTGGCCAAGAAGTAAAACTATAAAACATTGAATGCCATTCCAGGTCTAAGCATGCATCATGCAGCATAGGCCTAGTGTTCAAAGTGTAGCAAGACTGTTGAGAGAATGATTGGCCAAGAAGTAAAACTATAAAACATTGAATGCCATTCCAGGTCTAAGCATGCATCATGCAGCATAGGCCTAGTGTTCAAAGTGTAGCAAGACTGTTGAGAGAATAATTGGCCAAGAAGTAAAACTCTATAAAACCTTGAATGGCATTCCAGTTCCAGGTCTGAAATAACAAAATATGCCATTTTTAGCCTTAGATCAATGTCGTAACAGAGACCTGGCCGGGCCGAGACGTTAGTCAATACAACAACAAAACATCACATGTCGTGGCTTACCTACAACAGCCTACAGTAGTGCCTACAGAATTGTCAGCTCACAGTAAACACGGTCTGACTGATTACGTGATAACATGCGCGACCTTATCTAGTTATTTACATTAATAAAAACACAAAACACCTTTTTACCCAAAAAAACAGCCGAGAGGTGCAGCAACCCAAACACTGACAGGCAGCTGGAATGATTGTCACAGTGAGGTTATGTCGGCAGTTAAGAGAAGAAAAAATCATGGGATGTACGTAATCTAGGTCAACGGGGCGATAACTGTAACTTGTGAAATCGTTAGACGTTACAGATCTGAGCTCGCGGGCACAACAACAGTGTCCTTACAGAGTGAAACGACTTGTGCGTATGTAACCATTTGCTTCTGGCACATGTGTGTTGGGTGTCTAAAAACGGGGGGGGGGGGCGTCCTATAATTTCGTCAGCAAGATAGGGTGCGGGGAGGGGGTTGGAAATGTTTGACAGTTGTTGACCAGGGGGACTGGTTATTACATTATTTTTAAAAAAAATATAAGTGGAAATGAGTGTAAATAGTCATATAGTTTTTAGGCTTTTAACAAGACAAGATTTATTTAATTTGTGTCTGTGCACTGCAGATGGCTGGTCAGAATGTTAGCACACTTTGTTAGTGCAAGAGAAGCCACAAGTTGGCCTCTCTTCACCTGTAGATTCTGTTTGCAGGTGTGGAACAAGGACAAGGTTCAAGTGTCCTGTGCAGTCAAGATAACTGATATTGATGGAGTAGGAATACGATACTTTGAGAATTAGGTAAATGTAAAGTGAGCAACAACAATAACATCGCTGCTTGATCGGATTTGAAAAATCTGTAACAACTATTTTGCACCACAAGTCATGTTGAAAAAGCATGTTCAACAGAACTGACAATGCCCTCTTGAGCATAAGAAATTAGCACCTGCTCCTCAACGAAAAAGGATTCGACCAATGCGAGTAGCTCAAAGGAGATAGAGAGAGCTTATGGCAATTATTGCTCACACCGACAATGCTTCTATTTTAAGTGCTGAATGATTAGATGAGGATGATGTTGACTTGTCTGGTATATCAGTGCCGCAAGATGAAAATAATCAATCAGCTACTATCGACTATGCCCATTAGGGGCGTCATTTCATTTTTTTTTCAAGGGTGTAGGGGGGCAAACCCAAAACTTCATCGGCTTGTCAAGTTGCGTATTACTGGAGGTGCCACAGTTCATAGCAATTTAAATAAAACCTGCAAATATGGGGTGGGGGCAGACTATATTATAAATTACAGCTTCACTGACAATAATCATATTTATACCATAAACAGTGATATTTAGTCTTTCACGACCTTTCAATTGATTCTGCGTTATAAAATTTAAGTGTAAAAACTTTTTTAACTTGTAACTTTTTAACAAGCTAAAAATGTAATGAAATTTGTTTCCTACAATTTTTTTGTCATTAAATAGATCAGTACAAAGTAAAATGTATTTATAAATTTATTTAAAATAAAATCCCCCCCCCCCTTTTGTTTTTCTTTTTTTTTTCGGGGGGGGGGGGGGGGTGAAAATTTTTGGGGCCCTGGGCCAGTGCTCACTGGGCCCATGCCTTAAGACGTCACCGCGCCCCCCTCCCAAAAAAAAAAAAAAAAACACACACATCGATTATTAGAGTATCCTTTTATTGTAAAGCTCAAAGTGGCGCCCTGAGCAGCCCCCCCCCCCCTAAAAAAAAATCACACCTCCAAGGTACGCAACCGAGGGAGGCAAAACACGGAGTGGAGATAGGGTGGGCGCAAGAGAAGACCATTTATTTGGGACCTAATAAGAGAATGTCAAAGCTATTTTTTCTACATGGTCTGTCAACACTAGCAATATCTATTTTAAGCCTTCACAACGTCTGCCACGTGGCTGAGTGGAGCGCTTGCATTCGATCATCTTGTTTTACACTCCCAATAGTTAATAGTTAAATGACTGATGGATATCGTATATAAATTCATAAAACCGTAGGGTGACCAAACGTCCCGTCAAAACGGGATTGGCCCGTTTTTTTCCACGATCGTTAAACGGTGTACCGAAAAAGTCTCCCGGGACGCCTAAGTGTCCCATTTCTATAACCTAACGGAAGCCTAAATGTTCCGTTTCTAAAACCAACCACATTTTCAAATCACTATTTTATAATATAACTTCAAGTAATATTTTGGCTAGCTGTGTAGTCGGTGCCAGTAGTGATGTGGGCTCGCGTGATGGCTGCATTTATTTCGTTGTGTTGTTGTAAAATATGATTAAAAAAATAAGTATTCACTGTAAAATTATTGTTTTCGTTTATGATATGCCTCAGGGTGTAAACTAAACTACAAAAGTGAAAGTAAATTAAAAAATATTTCTAGGTCTCAGAATAGTTAAAATAAGCATATTTAAAAAAAAAACAATGTCCGACGGAGGAACCCCCGGACCCCTCTTTCGCTGGTGGGTATTCCCCCCCCTCCCCTCCCCCCAAACCCTTCTTGGGTGTGTTCCGCTTTTTCCAGTTCATAATTTGGTCACCCTTCGTCACCGGCGCCCACAAAGCAAAACTCTCCAACAAGCTTTGTATACCCCGGAAGTCCTAAGACCTTGGCTAAAAGTTCGTTGACGGTCGTGGCAAGAAGAAATGTACACTTTCCGCGTGCAGTTAAGTCAGGTCAGGTTCACGAACGGTAACGGGCAGGATAACTCGTCAGACCTGTGATTGGTGTCACCTTAAATCGTCAAGATCAAATATTATTATATTTAAGTATTTAGATTCACTGTTTGAAGGTAACAGATTTATATTTTTAAAAAAAACAACAAAACAACTAAAGACAGCTTTGCCAAAAATTACCTACCGGTATTGGCCAAAGTTAAAATTTGATAATTTTATGTCAAAGTGATTAATTCGTGTAAATGTTACGTCAAGTTAAAAAAAAAAAACATATTAAACGTGGAAGTTGTATAAAAGAAGTTTTGATTTTGACTTTTGTAGTTGGTATCTTACGATAATAATTTCAAAAATTAAGCGGACAACATTCCAAAGGACGGAAGTAGTTACTGGTCACAGCGTTCAAATAGAGTCTAACCTAGGGAGACCAAACGTAAGCGGACAACATTCCAAAGGACGGAAGTAGTTACTGGTCACAGCGTTCAAATAGAGTCTAACCTAGGGAGACCAAACGTCCCGTAAAAACGGGATTGTCCCGTTTTTTTACACGATCGTACCCGGTGTCCCGATAAAAGTCTCTCGTGACGCCTAAATGTCCCGTTTCTGAAACCAAACGCATTTTCTGTTCTAGTTTTGACAACTTTATATTAGATAAGAAGGAGGTTTTAACAATGGCTGGGACAACAGCCAAATATCCTCAATTTAAATCCTAGACTAGAGAAATTTAATTTGTTGAATTATGTTGTAAAATATGTATACGGTAAATAAATAAGTATTCACTACAAAATTATATTTTTCGTTTATGATATTGATATGCCTCAGAGTTTAAATTAAAATTTTAAAAAAGTGAAGGAATATTTAAAATTAATCTCTAGGTCTCAAAAAAGTAAAAAATTAGCATATTTCACAAAACAGTTTCCGGCGGAACCCGGCCCCCCCTTTACCTGTAGGGCCCCCCCCCCCCCCCCCCCCCCCAAAAAAAAAAACCCTCCTTTGTCCTGTTTTTTCCAGTTCATGATTTGGTCACGCTAGTGTCACCTTGTGTCGATAATAGAGTTTGGTGCACGCGTCCTGACACAAGTGAGTTTAGCCCAGTTCCACGCTTGGCTTGACACCGCCTTCAGTTTGTTTCGACGTCCTTCAATGTGATACATACCTGGTAAACGTTCAGTTTTCGACTGTAATTCCTTTGAGCCTTGAGGATTCATTTGGGAATTTGGTTTTGGCCTATGGAACAATGGGGGGTGTGGGGCACCAGTGATTAATCTAATGCCTAGGGCCCACACCCTTTAAGAGGCTTTGAGACAAAGTCCCCCACATCTTTGAGGGGCTGGGACTTGAAGATCTTGAACGTACGAGCTGCTTATGTAATAGTGACGGCACTATTGGGCATCTCCGTACAAAGCAAGTTATAGAATTAGAGGAAGACACATAAATTAGGGAAAATTAAATTTTTAACCTATCCTATGACGTAATCATCCTTGGTAAGATTTTGAAAGACTGTCGTCTTTTGATGACGTCAGGGATGTCCGAAGGAAACTCCCAAAAGGGCGCCCCTTTCCCAGGGACGTCTTAACAACATAGGAGGCCCGGGGCCCAGGAATACACTGGGGCCTCTAGCAACACAACATACCTGGGCCGTGGGAAGGGGGTAGAAGGGGGGCACTTGCCCCATGCTTAAACAGGTTGGGGGGGGGGGGACAGTTCCTGCTCCCCACAAACTCATAAAAAGGAATTAAAAAAAAAAGTAAAAAAAAAAAAAAAATAATAAAAATAAAATAAAAACAAAAAGATTAAAATATATAAAATAAAAAAAAAAAAAAAAAAATGGGGGGGGGGGGGGGGGACAGTTCCTGCTCCCCACCAACTCATCAAGAGGAATTAAAAAAAAAAGTAAAATAAAAATAAACACTCTAAAAATAAAGTTAAACCTCGATGATTTCAATTTATTAAGTAAAAAAAAAACAAAAGAAAAAAAAACCATTCAAAAATCAATAATAGTTTTAAAACATTATCAGAAAATAATCAAAGAGGACAGTAAATTATCATTAATGACAGAGAGATAGAATAAATTATGCAACGAACCTGTTTCTTTCTCACCTATTTTTTTTTTTTCGATTTAAATCTCGGAAAAGTAAAACTTGTTGACGAGAGTTATTCCTCTTTAAATGTTTTCAAACTCTCCCACTTTGATTCGCATTTATAATATTAATTTTGGAATGTGCTGATAAGAATCGTGGGTTAAAATTGGGCATTTTGAAATCCAATTGAATTGCCAAAATCGTTCAATATTCAATAAAATTATTTAAAGAATGATGCCTCTATAAGAATGAGTCTCGTACAAACGTGGGGCCCTGAGCCAGTGCTCACTGGGCCCATGCCTTAAGACGTCACTGCGCCCCCCTCCCAAAAAAAAACAAAAAAACACACACATCGATTATTAGAGTATCCTTTTATTGTAAAGCTCAAAGTGGCGCCCTGAGCAGCCCCCCCCCCTAAAAAAAAATCAAACCTACAAGGTACGCAA
>CAXITT010000047.1:289949-323523 GCA_964033795.1 Lymnaea stagnalis | reverse complement strand
TGTATAAGAGAGAGATATATATATATATATATATATATATATATATATATATATATATATATAATAGTTTACGTTACCGTTTTACTTTTTAGTCGGTGACCCCACAGAGCAAAAACTGCACGACTTGTTTATATAGCATGGAGTGGCACCCATTGGGTTGGGGAACCTGTGTTTTAGAAAAGGAGTAGCAGAGGCGCAGCCCTAATGCCCATATTAGGGAGTAGCAGAGGCGCAGCCCTAATGCCCATATTAGGGAGTAGCAGAGGCGCCGCCCTAATGCCCATACACCCACGAAACAAAACTTCAACCCTAAATAACAAATTTAAAAGCACAGCCTTAATGTCCGTAAACCTCCAGACCTAACACTATAGCCATCCCCACACAAAGGTATCAAGAAGTTCAAAGTCTCCAACTTCTATTTCAGCCTGAAAACTCCAATAATTATACTCACGTTTGGACGGATAGTTTAGATAAAGTATTTGAGAAGGGATCTTTATTCCATACGGTATTCTAATAGTTTCACCTCAAACAACAACCAATGGCCTAAGAAATGCCACAGTATTGGGCGTGTACAAGATTTGTTTTAGTTAAGTTATTATTTCCTACTAAATGAAGGACCGCGTTCAAGCTGTGTGAAGGAGATAGTTCTTGTGTTTTCTTCTACTTCTGTCCCGTCTGCTGAAGAAGGCCTTTAGCCGAAACGTTCTCCCTTTGATGTCCTGTATTTATATTTCAAGCTTCCACTTACCATGCTCCACTAGTTCCTTTTTTATTTCCCTCACGTTAAATTAGGGGTGTGCCGGACCCCGGTCCGGAATCCGGTTCCGCCGGATTTTGCACTATCCGGTGAAATCCGGTTCCGCCGGATTTACATGTATCCGGAACAACCGGATTCCGGAATATACCGGATTTCGGAATTTGCCAGATTTTGTGACTCACCGGATCATAATCTGAAATAAAAGTAATTCTCTTTCCCGAATTTCACACGATCACGATACATTAATCGATTGTTTCGAGCGTTGAGCTTGTTTAATGTTTAATATTCCGTACATACCAGAGGCTAGAGTCAGCACCGCTAATAGTGGCCAATAGTGTAGGGACTTTGATAAGAAAATTTAAACTTTTTGTAAAAATAAACCAATGGCATAGTTGAAAAGATGTAATTTTTTAAAGAATTATAACACCAAAATCATATTTTTAGCTGTTGTAGTTTTAAAGTTATGAATTTTTAAAGTACGACTTGGTTTGTCATTTTTTAACATGGACTGCATCTCCACATTCTGTGATCTCATTCCACCAATCCCGTCATGCGCAATGACTATATAGTTTATATAAGGCAACGCATTCCCTGCCTTATCACTAAAATACTGTTTAGACTTAGTTTAAACTTTCAACTTTGGCACATGAATAATTAATTAAAGCTTTCCCTGACCAATGGTTTAATAGTTTTTGCACACGGCAAACTCTTATGAATGAAACTCTGAGGTAGTACTACGATACAGTTATGCAAGTGGCTGTGAATGGTTGCCAATGACAACGTGTTGCACACGGTAAATTCTGATCATTTATAATATGGATTCTACCGGGTTGTTAAAGCTCAAATTAAAACATTCCAGTTTAAATGTCTTTAAATGCATTCTGAAACACAAGTTATCAATTATTTTGATGTAAATAGTGATAATAAATTAATATTTCCTAAGTATCGTCAACTTCCGCCATTAAAAAGGGGGGCGTGGCCAACCCCATGGCGAAATTAGGTTGAGCGAGCTGCATAACCTGCTGCGAACGCGTAGAAACATGGCGTCTCTCGTAAGACACTTATCCAAATGGAACGGAACTCAAATATATATCGAAAGTACTAATTTAATAATAAATAGACACACACATCGGAAAATTAAAAACTCGGATTTTTTGGCGCCGATTGCGAATTCCCATACACAAAAAGTAGTAGTCCACCTTGACTTACCGAAGTATCTACCAATAGTACCAAAATCCGGAATCCGGGAGAAACCGGAATCCGGATCCGGCGGATTTCGCATAAGAAAATCCGGATCCGGATCCGGTTGGAAAAAACGGATCCGGCACACCCCTACGTTAAATGTTTCACTTTTCTTAAAAATTGTGTACCGGTACAGATTTTTACCCCCCTCTTTGATTTGAGGTTTGGAAATACAAGACTACAGATTAAAAAACTGTAAACATTCTTTCATAAGAACAAATACTTAGTAATAGTAAGACTGAGTTTAATTTTAATGAGAATGATTTTAATGGATCACCTGGTAATTTATTCAATTTTAGCTACAGCAAGTGGGGCGTAGAGCAATTTTGTATGTCACTCCAAACATGGCTATGAATCTTTAAAGTATTTAAAGTCTTAAGCTGAATTGACAGAGGACTTGACACCTGCAATTATGGGTATGAAAGTCTTAAGCTGAATTTACAGAGAACTTGACACCTGCAATCATGGGTATGAAAGTCTTAAAATGCATTCACAGAGAACTTGACACCTGGAATCATGGGTATGAAAGTCTTAAAATGCATTCACAGAGAACTTGACACCTGCAATCATGGGTATGAAAGTCTTAAAATGCATTCACAGAGAACTTGACACCTGCAATCATGGGTATGAAAGTCTTAAAATGCATTCACAGAGAACTTGACACCTGCAATCATGGGTATGAAAGTCTTAAAATGCATTCACAGAGAACTTGATACCGGTACCTTCAAACGTAGATATGAAACTAATGAAAGTCTTAATAAAATCCTACTTTATCTTCCTCTTCTGTCCAGTTGACTGAGGGGGCTGCTGGACGTTCATGTTGTGGATTTTTTGGGTGTCCTTAAACACAGTCAACACACAGACGGTATGGTCTCCCTCTCGCCCTAAAAACCAGATTGCTCGTTATCTTACACCTGAAATGCAGGTTGGTTGACAGGCTATCTGACCAGCTGGCAAAACCAAGAAATTTGTGGTTGGACCATATACTGGACTGATTGGGATAGCACCAACCATGTGTCTTATTTCCCGGTTCCAAATGGGGTCCCTTTTTGGTTAATTAACCGGCTGCTCGCCTTATTTTTCTATCAAAACTTTTATTCAGAGCCCAGTTTTTACACTGGTGATTAAGGGCAGGAATAAAGACAGCGTTAATTAAGTAGCCTGGCTTTGATCTCCACCTTTATTCTTGGGTGTCATAGTACAGGAGCCAATTTGTTAGCTGACTGCATTTGCCTGCAGCACTCTTGTCTCCATCTCTCTACTCTATCCATTCTTCCATCCTCTGTGAAAATGCTTCCAGATATTTAAGTTTAAGCTCCTGGTTTTGACAGAGGAGCTGACCAGTGGTAGCTACATCCACTTTTTCTGGGGTACGGCTTAAAGACATGACAGCGGTCTTAGTTTACTTCATTTGAATTATAATTATAATAAATTCATCAAATGAAGAAAAAAAAGATAAAAAACGAGACAAAAAAGTATAAATATTGTGTGATTACATTATGGTAAAAACCCCATAAAAAGTATGGGAGATTTATTTATAAAACAATAAGCACTTTACAAAAAATTCTTAAAAATTGTAAATATTCAGTTCAACAAAAAAAACAAATTATTTTAAATTTGGATATAAAAATATAATATGTATAGGTATAATTAATTATAAATTATGAACGAAAGTTAAACACATTTGAGATGTTGATAAGTTTTCTTAAATGTTTTCTTTAAAATCTTGCAACAAATTTTAAATGGTTGTTCAAAAATATTAGCTATCTTAGTTTTAGTCATGGAAGTCGGGGGCTCTGCAGAGCTCAAACTTATTTCGGGGTGGTACTTTCTGTCCACTTCATATACTTCAAATAGCTTGTTTTTTTAATATTTATTCTGTATGTGTTGTGGTTTTCATCATAAACTCTAGCTACTACCAATGTTCCCTTTAAGCTGCGCGGCTGCGCAGTAATCTCACAGACGCCGCGCAGCAGTTTTGAGTACAGCGCAGCTAATTTCCACTTAAGGATGTGTTTGTGTCTGTAGGCTGTAAAATTTGCGCACAAAAAAATTGATGCTGTAAAAATTTGCACATAAATTTATGATTTTGCACACGAACCAACAAACCTTAGAGGAACATTGGCTACTACACTGATTATATTATAGACTTTTACATGTGTTTTAATACTATTACTATTAATAATAGATACCGGTAATTGATCAATAAGAATACAACATTTAAAAAACATGACAGACATGTCCTTGAAAAAATTATTTGAAATCACATTCCAAATATTGGAACAAAATGACCTTTTTTTGAATAGCCCAAGAAATAAAAAAAAAAAAATTATATTTAAAAAATAACATCTGAGAATTCAGTTTAATTAAGCAACAGTATTCAAGACTACACTTATATTTTGTTTGCATGGAAGTTTATCAACCTCTAATCTTTACAGCCAACTTAATGGGTTTTTCTGTACGTAGGATCCCATGGCCTTTGATCACAATGTCTTCCCCTTTCTTGGGCTCAGTTTGCTCATTCAGTTCAAAGGTGACTTTCCTAATAATGTGGGCCAAAGCTATTTTCAGCTCCAAGTAGGCCAATCTCATTCCAATGCAGTTACGTGGACCATATCCAAAGGGCATGAAAGCCATAGGGTCCCTCTTTGCCTTGTTCTCATCTGAGAACCGATCCGGATCATATTTTTCAGGGTCCGGGTAATTCTTAGGGTCCTTAAGTACAGCAAATATTGGGATCATGACCCCTGCACCTTTAGGGACAGTGATGCTGCCGTATGTCCGGCTTTCTGCAGCCAATCTGGACATGATTGGAGCAGGGGGGTACAAACGTAGGGTCTCGTTGATGACTTGTTCCATGTAGGTCAGCTGTCCCAACTCTTCATAAGTGGGGGATGCACCCCGGACAATACTCTCTATTTCTTTGTACACCTTTTCCTACATAAAAAAAAAATGTTTTAAGTGAAGATGTAGAAAAAAAAAAAATAACATGAACCAAATACTGCAATGTGCATATTTTGTTTCACAAGAGTTACACATATTTTTTTATTGAGATTGAAAACAGTGTTAAACAATTTGAAACATTTTCCCACAAAACTTTGTACTGAAATTATCTTTCAACAGAGAAAAATATATTAATTGATGGAGTTCCAATCTAGTCAAGGGTTAAAAATAGCAAACAATTAAAGTTATGGTTTTTTACATTCCACTGTGGGACAGACTACACATTTTAAGCTGCAAAAACATTCCATGCTGCCCTGCTACTATTGTGTGGAGGCCTTGCTTTGAGGCAGAGAGATCTTCTATACTACTGATACCCTCAAGATATCCCTATGCCCTTAATTTGTAACAAATCAATAAGAAGATTTCATTCTTGTCAGAGACTACGGCGTTGCACAAACTTTAGTGTTTTAAAAATAATGGTTCACATTTTTAAGGGGTTTAAAGTTAAACACAATACTTAACGTCCCTCTGCAATAATTATAGAATTGTACTTTTGAATTTTTCTGATTGAGACCAGAAACTGTAACATTAAACAACCACTAAAAAAAACAAAGTTTTTCATATAAATTGTTTATAGGCATTTTTTATTATTTTATTTTATATCGATATTCTAATGTCCCACCGGCTTCTACACTGCAGATTTATTTCACCATCTGTTTCAGAAAAAAAAAGAAAATCTTGCACCAAACGCACTTGCGATATTTTTACGAATCCCATTTAGCGCAGTTATCAGGAATTTTAGTTGGTGAAGTCAGTGTCTTCATATTTCATTCAACCTGCCCTTGAAAAATATATATCTGGGGACTGGGGCTGAAATTTTGATATAATGTGTGGTCATCTGCAACAAGTCTATGTGCCAAGTTTCAGTTCGATAGATTGGCGGGAAGTGGGTCAATTAGCCACCCAGCCAGAAACACGTGACCAAAAGGGAAGTTAATAAAAAGGATTTAAAAAATCAATCAAGAATAGCTCTGTAACGCCGACCCTTCGTTTTAATTATCTCAGACTCTTACTTGAGCATCTTTATGTTTGGCCAGTAAGTAAAGACATGTCATAAGTGTTGTGGCTGTGGTGTCGAACCCGGCAAACATGATCAACATGGACTGACCAATCAACTCTTCCTCTGACATGGTCTTGGGCAGTTTATCCCAATTGAGACCTTTAGCGAGAGTTGAGTTACTCTGCCAATCTTCAGGTGTGCTCTCTAACGAAATTGTTGTTATCATAAATTTAAATTTTGTAAGAACTTAATAAACAAATTGAGAAGATACAAAATCACCATAAGTAAACAAAAATTAAACTGAATCGAGTGAACTGTTTAACTGTCATTGTTCATTTACATTACTTTTATGTCAGTCAGTTCACGTGTGACTTTAGGGCTTTTTCTTTATGAACTGATTAGAGTAGATATGAAGTTTAAGACCATCCCAAACAATTGTATTAGTATTTGGCTGGATTGCACATAAATGCATACTGAATAAATGATTAGTTCTTTTGTGAAAACAAAAATTTTACTTTTCTTTAATATTTAAAAATATTGTCACAACTCTTTCCTCTTCTTTTTTAAAAGCAATAGCTGTCTCATTTTCTGGAATAGCAAAACACAATCTCATAATTTGTTCATACTACCTTCCTGTTTTATTTGATCCTCCGCAATATTGGCCTGCAAAAAATTCTGTAAAAGATCAGACGGCGGCTCCTGGCCTTTCTGCTGCAGCCCTTTTCTTTCCTCTATTGATTTTTTAAGAATTCCCTTGAAGTATGAGACAGCATCTGACCTAACCCCATCTAACAATGTAACTTTCAAATTCTGGAAGTAGTAAAAAAAAATAAATAAAGAGCATTTAGTGTCAGATGGGTGGGTTTTTAATTTACAAGAATGTTGACAGCTGAGTTGACAGAATTTAACTTTTAGAAAAAAAAGTGACATTGTAGGTTTTTGGTTGATGAGTAAAAACACTGCCCCAGCTTTAGACTCGCCTTCACAACACTGCCCCAGCTTTAAAATGAACCATCACAGCACTGCACCAGCTTAAGACCCTCCTTCACAACACTTCACCAGCTTTAAGACCCACCTTCACAACACTGCTCAAGCTCTAAGACCCACCTTCACAACACTGCTCAAGCTCTAAGACCCACCTTCACAAGAAATTTGTGGAGAGCTTTGAATCTGTAGAAGAACAGCATCACCTTGGACATGACTCTGCCTCTTGACTTGAAGATGGTCTTGTAGTAGTTGGTGAACTCGTTGTCTTCCTTGCCCAGGCAGTCAGTGTCCAGCCCAAAGGCTGTCTTGGCAATGATCTCAATGGTGTACTGGCTGGTCAAGTCCTTCACGGGCACAAGCTTGCTCTTCCTGGCGTAATCCTCTAGGATCTTGGTCAGTTTTATCGCACGCTCATCTACAGTCTGTACACTATGTTTGAGCTTGCCAGAGCTGAGATTGGGAAATAATGGTATGCTCATTTTAGTTAAGAACAATGTCATTTAGCATACGACTAAACCTGACAGCTGTGTTGCTTAGGTCAGTGAATCCCACCCTTTTCGACTGTCTGAGCCATTTTTCAAATTACTTTCTATGGTGGAGCCCATCAGGTCTACCCTATGTTTCAAAAGTTAATGGTGTTTAGGAGTTATTTACGGGGTTGGGGTAGCACAGGCTGGGAACCACTGGATTAGGAGAACGCAGACAAAGTGTAGGGCAGGTAATAGAAAATACTTTTATGCAGACCATGCCACTTGACATGTTCATAGGACTGACAGCATTAAAATTCATAAAAATTAGAGACTTGTAAGATTGTGGCAGATTTATTTTGTTAATATAATAATAAAGGGGTCATTCACTTTACTTTTTATCAGTGATATTTTTTACATTATTTAACTATATGTAGTAAAATGTAATAAATAAGTTGAGTGTTTATTGCACATTACATCTGGATATTGTATTATTATTTTTAAACGCATACATTTACAATGTAAGACAACTTGCATACCTAAAAGTGATGTCCAGTACCTTCCTCTCATAATCCCCTCCATTCTAACATTTTTGAAGTCCTCGTGTCATTTTAAGCAGAGACTGTGCCTACCCAATTATGTGAATCTTTTTATTTGATTATACTGAGTCATTCTTCAAATATGTGCCATATGTTCTTTATTACCCTACTGAGTTCCCAGTTGTCCCCAAAAAGTATTTATTCCAAGCAAAATTATTTTCATAGTTTATATAAGAATTGTTTTTCTATATATTCATGCATATCTTACCTAAAAGAAGGGGTGATGATCTGTCGTATTCTGCGCCAGTCTTGACCCTGTAAGAAGAAAACCCCCTTGCTCACAACAGTGTCTGTGTTAAAGTGCCCAATTCTGTCTGTGAAGTTGTTGAAATCTTTGACCATCACCTCCCTTAGGATGGACAAGTCTTTTGTCACAAGAAACATGGTTCCACGTTTCAAACCAAATGTGTCTCCATGCTCTTCCAACAGCTTTTTATAACCGTCTCTGGAACCAAGTTGAAATGAAAATATTTACAGTACATTAGAAGCAATAACATAGCCTCCTGCAAAATGCAAGCAGTGGCGGAGTTTTGTGTTTTTAACCTTTTGCTTTCTGGATATGTTTTGGTAAACAAAAATAAATGGCAGAAATGACGGTGGATCTATATTTAAAATTTGTCTTAAAAATTATAAATTTAATTAATTTTAATCCTGCAATAGAACCCATAGCAATTATGCTTCTTGTCTTCTTCTCAACATGCTAGTCCTAGTCCTTCCAGCATATCCTTTTACATGTCAGTAATATAAAACTCATGTAAGAACCTGCATCCTTTAAGATAAGGTCTCTCATTGTCTATGTGCACTTAATGACTCCATAATAAGACTTTATTTCAAAGCGCCTCTATCTAAAATTTTAGAGGTATGATTTTATCTCCAACATGAGACCAAAAGAGTCCATGCCAAGATGGCTATTGGACCAGAATGGTGATCTTAGCTGTGAGGCCATTGAACATTGACCACACAAATATTTTTGGAGGAAATCATCTGCCAACCCACGAACAATTTTCGGATAACAGGTTACTCCACTGAAGATTTATGCATCCTGAATATGTATGTAGGTAGCTTTTGCTTTGAGGCTAAGTAAGTGCTAAAATGGTAAAAACCATTTCATTATAACTTTTGTCATGACCAACAATAAGATTCACTGAAAGAATTTACCTTTCTTCAACAAGTCCCATCGTGACCTGCTTTACACCATACTTCTCCCAGGTCTCAGAGTCAGTCACCTGGTTATAGATCAGGTAAATTGCAGCCAAAATGGTTGTCAATAGCAGATAGTAGGACACACTTGAAAACAGCCATGTTATGGATGTTGGGTCATCTGATTCCATGGCTCCTGCTGTCTCCATCATATCCAAGAACACTGACTGTGAAATCAGCCTAACAAAGAAAACAATATATATTTGAATTTAACACCATCCACCAGCTTCATAATGCTTCTCAGAGGAGTACGTTTTTTCATTTCATTTTGAAAAGGGACAACAGGATAGCCCATTGGGATGTTTTCACACTTCCTACAGTCTCCTCCAAGCTGTGATAGATGTCAGACCAAAATAAGGTACAATAAAATGAACAAGAAAAAAACATTAACAATGGTAACATCAGTCATTGGATTGACATTTACTACAAAGTGACCCATGTTACACAAGTTAATTGAGATAATAAGGAAGCACAACTACGATGGCTGACCATCATTACAAAATGATAACTTTCATTTATCTGTCATTATTCCTCCAAATGTTTCCTTATTAAAATGGCTGACCTCAGTCAGACACAAGCAAATTTTAAAATACCACTTGGTTGGACATACAAGATTTTCACCCCCACTCCCCTCTCCATGTACTGTTGATCTAGCTCCAGTACAATTAAAATGCTAGTCTAAGATTACTATTTGCGGATGACACAGAACTGTGAAAATGGTCCCCCCCCCCCCCGAACCTTTGGACTGTGCTGCTGCTGTGCAAGCTGTCGAGGACTGCAGTATTGTGGTGAAATCATGGATGGCATCAAACAGACTTAAATTAAATGACGATAAGACAGAGGCAATGGTATGTGGTTCTGATGCCAATATTCGGAAGGTTGCTATGGCATCGATTAAAAGGTGGTGCTTCTGAGATCCCCTTTTCCAACACTGTTAGAGATCTTGGCTTCTACACTGACATTAAAATTACTATGATCCCTCATATCAGTTCTGTGCTCAGGGACTGTTTCTGTCATCTATGCTATCTGGGTCAGCTGCATCCTCAACTGTATAAGAGAACAGCCATTGCCATAGCAGCCACTCTAATCCAATCAAGATTAGATTACTGAAACAGTTGTTTGTGGGGTTTACCTCAAACCAAATTCAGAGACTCCAGAAGGTACAAAATACTGCAGCACGCATCATATCGTGTATTAAGAAATCTGACCACGTCAACCTAGTTCTTAAAGATCTCCATTGGCTTCCAATGAGTGAGCACAAAGTCCACAATATTCTGTCCCTGGCGTATAGCTGTATAGAAGGCTCTGCACCTTTATATCTTAAAAAACTGATTTCTAAACATGTATCCATAAAGAACCTGCGCTCTTTAAAACATTCCTTAGGGAGAGTTCAAAGTGTGGATGGACACAGAAAGAAGTCATGTGCTCTTTTGAAGCTATTGCACCTAAATTGTGGAACAGTAGGGAGAGTTCCCAGTGTGGATGGACACAGAAAGAAGTCATGTGCTCTTTTGAAGCTATTGCACCTAAATTGTGAAACAGTTTGAGGGAAATTGAAAATGATAAAAAGTCATTTAAAAACCATTTAAGGACTTTTTTCTTTAAATAGATCATCAGAACCCTGTGAGTATGCTAAAATAGCATGGACACTAGCGCTACAAAAGAACTCAATCATAATCAGGAATTTTAGATATAATATTATCAAAGTTCTGGCCATTTCAAGATTAGTCACCCTATCTACGACTAACTAATCCTACTGCTTTAATAAAACAATTGCTCTGATTTATTTCACTATAAAGAAAACCAGTTAAGAGAAAAAACATTCATGCGGGTGCACTGTTAAATTAAATATGATGACTGACATTTATTCCAGTTCCAGCATTACAAAATGAGCCATCTCTATCAACCTACAGTTATAGATCATTCTATATTATTTTTTTATACCAGGCATGGAAACATTTAACTCTTTCAATACAATAAGGGGGCCATAAAAGTACTTGTTACAGTAATGGGCTATAATGATGCTTTGTTAACAATATCGCCCACATGTGTGGCCTTATCTAATTCCTCTTGAATAACAAACACACCTGAGTTTTAAGTTTTGCAGTCTCATACTAATTCAGAATTGGTTAAGACGTCAGTAAGGTCGACACCTTAATAATGAAAGTTTAAAATAAAGTTCACTTCTGTGGTATTGTTTTGAGTAACGGTACTGGGATCACAAACAACAGTGTCATTGACCACACTCTAGGCCTGATCTGCTATACTGCTTGTGGTGTGTCTACAACCAATGTCAGCCCAAGTAATGTGCAGTTTATAAAGTCATGCCCGGTTTTTTTAAGGTATCTTTCCAGAAAAATCAACCACATTAAAAAAAAATAGATGATACTAAATTTACTAAAATTAAAGTAATTTTTAAAAAGTAATAATAAAGAATCATCATGCAAACAATAAAATGTGTTGTAAAACTTTTAAAGTATGAAGTCATGTTATCATGTAGGCTATTAAACGAAATTAGTGAAATAGTGGAACCAATGAAATATAGCCAATCACTTCTATTGATTTATTTGATTTTCCAAATATTTAAGAAAATGTGTAGTTTAACTGCTTAGTTTTTTTAATATTTAAAATGTACTACTTAAATCTGCTAAGTGGTTGCTAAGTTAAATAAGTATAAAATATAGGGAATCATTAAAATTGTGATTTTTTTTTTAAAAGTTAATGTTTGGGTTACTATTATTATTAAGGTGGTTTTATATAGCACAGTAGTGCAGTAGGGCTAGGCTCACTGCACTTCACATAAAAATTAACAATTACAGAAAACTATACATTTTTAATCATCAATTGTGTAATCATTAAACAAAATTAATGTTGTCATGCTTTAAAAATAACAATAGTATAATTATCCAAATTTAAAAATAATAGGCTAAGAAGTCTACTATTTACTATATAAATTATAAATTGAATGTTCAGATTGAGAAACAAATAGTTTTAACCTTATTGGGCCTATTGAGAAACAAATAATTTTAACCTTATTGGGCCTAACTTATCTAATTTAAAGTAATAAATTTATTAAGATTTTTGGCCACCTACTCTCTTGAGCTTATGTGTTAGGTTCGTCAATTAGTCCCGTATCAATAATATATTAAAATCTTACTTCAGTCTAAGCCTAGCATGGAAATGCCCGCCTATGTTTAACTCAGCAGTATAGGCATAGGTTTCATCAAAATTAATGAACTAAATCAAAATCTTTCATATTTCCTTTAAAATTGTTTGGCTTACAGTTTAATTTTAAAAATATGTTGTCAGTTGTAGTTTGAGTTGTCCGTTTTAGTCCCCATTTGTTTTCAGCAAACAGTACTCGCAGATTAGCTTATTATTTATAATAAATAATTATAAGGTAATCTACCACTTCAACGTAAGTTATTAAAAAGTTAATGGTACATTGGAGAGAGGGTAACTGGCTTCCGTGTAATAGAAGAGCATGGGCACAGTTTTCTTTTGAAGTGCCAGACCGAGGTGTGACCACATTACAGGAGTGCATAGAGGGATGATATAAACTCAAATTCTGCTTTCTTTTCAGCAAATCTTTAATTTTTTATATTTTAAAAATTATAAAATTGCTTAAACTTTTCGATTTAAAATTTTTATCTTTTATACATATGCTGAAATTAATGTGAACAATGTCAGCAAAAAAAATTTCAATTATTTAGATCAATAAAAGAATTGTATATTTTCAATTAAAGAATACCATTTAAACTTAAATAGCACTTCAAATAAGAACAACACTAATATTTTGATAACCGATCCTAAAGTGGTATTTTACCAGTAATTTCAGTAAGGTGAAATAGAGCTATGAATAATTGCGGTTTTCCAGGGCTCAATTAGTTAATGTGACGATGTGCATGCACTGTACAATGGACACTTCTCAGACTTTGTTAACAATTGCGCATTTTTTAAAAGGACAAAAATGTACTATTGTTGACATAACAGCAATATTCTTTAAATAATCTTTATTTTTTCTTCATTTGTAGACTTTCCAATTGTCACCACAGTGTGTAACTGGCTAACGCGGAGAGATTTGCTACATTTGACACAAAATTTATTTATCGGCTGAAATTGCGCCAGGAAAGGGGCTGACCGCAGGTCATTAACGCATTAACACTTCTTGTCACGGATTGTATCTAGAAGTGTACAATAAAGAAACATAGCATTTTTTTACTTTTACCTTTAATATTCAAAGTTAAGACCTCAACTTCGTTTTAGAACTAAAGTGGCTAAGAAAACAAGATGTCACCCAAGATGTCTACTGTAACTGTAACACCTAAGATATTAGAGGAAGTAGAATATGCATGCTGGGTTAAATATCTGGAAAAAAAAATAATTCGAAACAACGATAACTTCGGTAAATTAAAAAGTGGAGGTCACCATTTTGAAAACGAAGTCAGGATACCCGGTTTTCGGCGTGTCAGGGGCGGTAACGAAGTGCCTATTAACGTTGATATGTTCGCCACGAAATGTATGTATGCGGAAGGAATAGTGAAATAGTTCTACCAATAGCGAAATTTGTTTCTACCCGTCGCGTAAAATTACATGCCATAGTCATAGTCGTATATTTATAATTTAAATTATATGCAAGGCGCGCGTCGCCCTCCTACACATCGCCGGCCATTATATTATTATATTAGAATATACTTGACATAGATACTCAGATTTAAAATAAAAAATAATAACAGTAGCCTACTCTAAGTATCTAAAACAATTTTTGCATGGTCATACCTTCTGACACAAGATGGTGCGGGTGTAGTATTGCCAAAGTAACTTCATCCAAATGCTGTGCAAGTGTTGTACTGTACACAAACAGAAAGAATCTATAGATCACTCGGAGTTAATGGTGACCTTTGAACCAAGTTGTTTACACCGTCTTTTTTGGTACTCGCATTTTTGTACAACTATATTTTATTTTCGATCAAGAGTGCGCTGGAAAGAAATGCGTTCAAGCCGTATGAATTAAATAGTCAGGATATGGTAAGTGAAGAGCCTGTATACAGACAAAAGAAGATTAGTAAAAACTAGAGGACCAAACTAGAAAACTAGCAGTAGTAACACAAGCTCTAGCTTAAGAAGGGGATGGAATGGCGATACACCCGGGTGTCACTTTCTTTTTCTACATGGGAAGGGTTTCTTTAGTTTCAACATTAGGAAAAAAAAAGGGGGGGGGGGATTTCACATTGAGGGCAGGCAGTGCAAGTAGCTAAGGGCGTATTTATGGAAGGGGGGGGGGCAGATTAGGTATCCCCAAAAGGGANGGGGGGGGGGCGCAAAATTAATTATTGTCCCCTGGCACAAACAATCTAGCTACTTCGGCTACGCCGTCAATCCAGGTGTCACCTTTTCTTATGGAGTGGCGGTATTTTCATACAACTGCAGAGTTGGTATCGTGAATGTGAGCGCGGAAAACATCTTGGCCCGCATCAGGGCGGCACTAACTACACCTCTAGGCAGTGTATCTATCTGCGTTCAGGGCCAGCCATACTGTCATTTTTATCAGGAACCTGGGCATGAATTGAGAACATCGATGGTTCTTGAGAGGAAGCGGGGGCGGGGGGGGGGTTCTGGGCAGCCCTTCCCCAGAATTTTTTTGATTATTTCTAAATCAAAAGGTTTATTTTGAGGTATACGTGAATTAGGTGTTTCTGTTAGACAATTTGATCGGAGGAAGGAATTTTCTGGCGTCCATTGGAGAGATTGTGGCGCCCAGTGCCATGCATAATCTGAACTCACTCTGGATGTGACGCCCCCGGGTAATCATTCGGCAAATTTAGATTCAACCCCATACTGTCAGATTGATCAGAGAGAGGGATATGGAGAGCAGAAAAGGAGCAGTAACTCTTGAGCAAAAGTGGATGCAGGGATCCCTTTGCACTTAGAAAATTTTTGCAGTCAAATGCAGAGATTCATTTTGCGCATTCTTGAATTCAGTGTTTCTTCCAAACAATTTCGGTGGGGGCATATCAAACTTTCGTGTGGCAAGCACCAAAATTAAGCCATTAAAAAAAAAGATCAGGGACATCTTTAGCACCGCCCTAGCCCAACCTGAATTAAATTAATTTATTCCAGTTTTTGGCGCCCTTGTGGTAACACTATTTTTTTTTATTTTTTTTTTTGCACTCGTTTAATCTCACATCTCTATAGTCCGAAGAAATTTTAGATAACTCAAAAAATGCAAATTTAACACACATCTGAATTTATTTAACATCGTTCTACGTACCACAGGGAGAGATACTAGTTTTTAATGGTTTTTAATTTTCATTTAAAATCTTATGGGATTAAACTACTTAAATAAGATTAATTAAATTTTTTAATATAAATTTTTAAAAGCTGCTTTATAGAGAGGTCTATACATTTTTTTCGTTTTTTAAAAAAAAAAAAAATAGATGGCGCAGGTTGTTTATTGGATACAAAAAAAAGGCGCAGGTTGTTTATTGGGTGCATATTTTTTATTGTTTTTTATTTTCATTTAAAATTTTATGGGATTAAACTTATTAAATAAAATTTATTAAATTTTTTAATATAAATTTTTAAAAGCTGGTTTATAGAGAGGTCTATACATTTTTTTCGTTTTTTAAAAAAAAAAAAAATAGATGGCGCAGGTTGTTTATTGGATACAAATAGAAGGCGCAGGTTGTTTATTGGGTGCAAATAGGTGGCGCAGGTTGTTTATTGGGTGCAAATAGGTGGCGCAGGTTGTTTATTGGATACAAATAGAAAGCGCAGGTTGTTTATTGGGTGCAAATAGGTGGCACAGGTTGTTTATTGGGTGCAAGTAGGTGGCGCAGGTTGTTTATTGGATACAAATAGAAGGCGCAGGTTGTTTATTGGGTGCAAATAGGTGGCGGAGGTTGTTTATTGGATACAAATAGAAGGCGCAGGTTTCTTATTGGGTGCAAATAGGTGGCGCAGGTTGTTTATTGGATACAAATAGAAGGCGCAGGTTGTTTATTGGATACAAATAGAATGCGCAGGTTGTTTATTGGGTGCAAATAGGTGGTGCAGGTTGTTTATTGGATACAAATAGAAGGCGCATGTTGTTTATTGGATACAAATAGAAGGCGCAGGTTGTTTATTATTAAGATTTTAAAATTGAAAAGCAGCTAGGACTTTAATAAATATAAACTAAGATTTTTTTTAAAAACTCTGTTATTCTTTAAACTTTGTTTAAAAAGTAGCTGATGTAAAGAAAACACAAACGCTTTCGGTTTAATACTAATTAATGAAACGTGCACTATTTGTATGCGCCTGTTAACATCGTAATTTGTGTAAAAAAAGAAATATAAACAAATAACTTGTATTTTTGTAAGTTTTCATTTGATCTAACTCAACATATATGAAATCGAGTACATTTAAATTTAAGCTAATAAGTAGATCTATACTTTTTTAAAGCATGATGCCATCATATATTTATTTATGTATCATTAACACGCTCCCCTACTTTAAAAGTTATCCTTTTATGATGTAATATAATGTGAAATCCGAATTAGGACATCTTTAATGATCAGCAAGAACTGAATTAACATTATAGACCTTTATTCTGAAGTAAAGTTTACCCAGGCATAAAACAAAAAAGTAAAATGTAACGACTGCTTGCCGTCCGTTGATCAAAGTCTAATTGGCGATAAATTAAGCGAAGGTTTAGAGTTGTTTTTCCTGTTGTTCACCCTTTTTTTTTCTCCACATCAACTCACCACCCCAACCTCCTATGTCGCCCCAGTATAACGTAGCCGAGTCATCAACTCAAATGCTAAGCAGGTCAGCACGAGGAATACGGAATCGACCGCAAAAAAAGGGACACGTGTGTCAAAAGAAAATTAAGCTGGACAAACAAGTTGGAAATGCAAGTAGAAAGATAGTCTTTAAAAAAAAAAACAATACAATGCCCAGATTTTTACTGCTGTGACTTTGGCTGTAGATCCTTTATAAAAACTACTTTTACCCATGTTTGACATTTAAAGTGTAAAGTTTGGTCTTCACGATGACACACCCTACTTTTGTTTAAATAGGCATAATCTTAGTTCAATTGCAGCAGAACCCCATCATAATATTATTTCTATTACAATGGAATCCCACTATAATTTCAGCTTCATTACAATGGAATCTCATTATAATTCATTATCAATAATATGCTTGTGGTGCAATCGTTAAAAATATTAACGTGAATTTTCACCCGACCAATTAAAATATGGCCATTACATTACTACATCACTATTAGATCCTTGGTGGACTCATTACACATTTATAAGTACAATCTTAAGTTTTATACACTATTTCTATAACCAAATTCTTCTGACCAGTTTTTTTTGTTTTGTTGTTTTTTTAAATTTATTTCCACAATCATTTTAATTTCCTGAATATATAATTGAAATTCGTTACGTCCAATAAAGTAATTAGTAATTTAACAGTGAGAAAAAACAAAATAACTGAATCGTTTTATTCTGAAGCTCGAAGCGTCACGGCCAGTAGGACCGGCTTCTCCACAACCATGAACACCGGCCCGGGGCTCCGTTCTTTCATTGAGCTCAAATCTGACTTTTCTGAGAACATGCACCAAGGCCATTTTCAACTCCAAGTACGCCAGTCTCAGGCCGATGCAGGTTCGGGGCCCACAGCCGAACGGCATGAAAGCTATGGGGTCTCTCTTAGATTTGTTGTCTTCTGAAAACCTGTCGGGATCAAACCGTTCGGGATCGTGAAAGTTTCGGGGATCTTTGAGGATGGCGAATATTGGGATGGTGACCCCTGCCCCTTTAGGGATGGTGACGCTGCCGTAGGTGCGGGTCTCCGCGGCTCTCCTCGAGACAAATGGTACAGGCGGGTACAGCCGCAGGGTCTCATTGATGAACTGTTCCATGTAGACAAGCCGAGTGAGTTCGTCCTTAGTTGGGACATCTGACGCCGCGACCTGTGTGAGTTCCTCGTACACCTTTGCCTGAAAATAGAAAAACCGTACGCTTGGATGAGCTATATAGTGTATATTGTGGCCCATTAAGATACACAGTTGTGAAATCCGGGGCATGTCATGAGGAATTCAAGAAAGGGGGTTGTGGTCCGTGGGGGGTGGGGGGGGGGGGGGGGGGGGGGGGGGGGGGCTTAAGTGTTGGAATACGTAATAACTCAGATCATTTTGCTTAAAGGGATTCAATTATTTTTTTTAAATTAAAAAAAAAAAATTAAATGAAAGGGGTGGGGGAAGCTTTGTCGTAAATAATAATAATATTGTTTTCTAAATTAAAGAATAAAAAAAGTATTTCAGATAATTGTGACTTGAAAATGGTACAGCCCACCTGAATTTCCGGATATTTAGCCAGGTTGTAGAAACACATTTGGAGGGAAGTAGCCGTGGTCTCAAAGCCGGCAAAGATAATCAACATCGACTGGGCTATCAGTTCTTCCTCGGTTAAAAATTTAGGAAGATTTGACCAAGAATCATTTTGTTCGCTATTGTGTAACTTCTGATCACGTGACTGGACGACGGGCGCGCCTGTAGACAGGCGAAATAGAAACAAATAAAAGAATTACTATGACATCTTCAAAATAACCCGGTGTTGGGTATTCTAAAAAAAAAAAGTAATGTGTAGGCTCTGTTCTGGTAGGGTACGTTGCCGAATCCACGTACTGGCATATGTGCAATGGTTGGGGATGCGATGCTATCTTAACGGCTCCTAGCGGATGCCAGGGCAGACTTGAAGCTCTCGACTGACGTCGAAGTCCACGGTGGCATTGTCCACAGGTGGTTTCCAAACGATTACTGCGCGTGGGAAGAATGAATGTGTTACACCGAGGCAGAGTGAATATTTTACTATTGTTCCGGATGTAATTACTTAATATTTGTCCACAACGTGCATGGGCGTATTTTGCAATGTTTTCAATAAGGCATTTTAATGACCGATTCTGACAGGCAAGAGTATTTCAAAGATGATTCAAGATCCTCTTTATTACGTAACGTAAAATAAAATTTTCACCATGATTTATTAAAAAAATAGTTGAACAAGGAATGTAGAAGGTTGAATCAAAAGACAGGACAAGAGATTGGAGCGTTTCGGCGAAGAGACTTCCTGGGCAGACAAGGCAAATGAAAAAAAACTTTCTTATCTTATTGTCCTTTCTATTTCAATCTTCCACATACCTTTTTCTACCATTTCCTTCGCACAGCTTGAACGCAGTCTTTCAATTATATATATATTTTTTTTTTTAAATAATAACCGAAAAGCGATTCATGGAGGATTATTAATGATCTACGATGTTAAAACTGACCCATAAAAAATGGATTAATTTACTTTATTATATCTTTGATTAGAGTAACCAAATATTTCAAAAGTTTTCGCATAACTACAGACCATCATCAGTCGACTGTTGGCGAGGTGTTCTGGCAGATATAAGACTTTGGATAAAGTCTGTCGGGACACTTTGACCTTTTCTCCCTTTCTCCAGTCGGTCCTCGAGGGTTGTGTGCAGAACTGAATTGAAATATTTATCAGATTTATAACTGACACTGTCAAACAGCTTTATGCCCAGAGTCTGACGAAAAGAAATAAAAATATGAGTACTCACAGGTAGCTATGTCAAAAAACTGTGACGCAACACCTTGAATATTTTTCTTTTGCTATTTCAGTAACATGACGCGGTTACATTCGCAAATGTATTCCGACCGCACTGATAAACTTTGCCAGATACCAGGTATTGCAAGTGGTCAATACATTTCCAGAATTCGCTATTGATCCTAAAGCAGATTGCGTTTGATTTCTCATCGTCTTTATTTCGGTTAAATTTTATGTTGAATTTTTAAATCCTATAATTAATCACCCAGTGTTAAAAAAAAAATACATTCCTTAAATAGACAATTTATAAAATTTTGGGAGCCACAAATAACAAAAAAATACAAAAGCCCCCCCACCCCCCCTTACAGCCTCACACACACATCTATTAAACCCTTCTAATCTTTCTTAACGTGCCATATAACCTTAAATTCGTGCGATATTCCTCATGCGTCGGTCACATCCGTTCATTTTTACCTTGATCAAAACCCTGTTGAGCCAAGGAAACTGTCCGATCATAATATTGACCACGGTCATGAACCCACTGCGTGGTTTGAGCATCGTTTTGGAGTAGTGCGTGAACTCGTCATCGGGGCCCCCCAGACAGTTGGTCTCGATGCCGAACGCCATCCTGGCAATGATCTCGCTCGCGTACTGGCCAGTGTTTTGTTTCACCGGGACCAGCTGGTCCCTCTTGGCGTAGTCTTCCAGGACCCGGCTCAGCTTTCGGGCACGTTCCTCCACTGTTCGTGAGATCTGTTTCAACTTTCCGGTGCTGCGGAAATTGGTGGGAAATTATCATGCGGGATTTGATTCTACTGTTAAAACTATTTGAGATCTCAGACGGAGGAGGAGTGGGGTATCCTAACATCCATCGTGGACAATGTGGGGGTCAGCAACAGAATGTAAGGTATGGAATCACTAAAATTGATTATAGGAGTGATAAAATAAATAGTGTTTGCCTATCTTTTATAAATATTAATGAACTTTTTACAAAATCACACACACACATATATATATATCTAAATATAACTATATATTCATGAAGACCAGACAGTCAGAGGTGGACAGATAGATGTGGATATATATATTATACATAGTTATATATCTAAATAAATATATATATATATATATGCGCATTTTGTAAATAATATGATCTTCCAGATTTTTTTTATAGGGGCCACTACACAATTTTAGGGTTAGGAAGTGGAGGACTGTACAATTAAGTCTTATGTCTGGAAACCACATTTCTAAGGGGAGCTCACCTAAACGCAGGGGAGAGTATCTGCCGTATACGCCGCCAGTCTCTCCCTTGGAGAAAGAAGAGCGCCTTCTCGACAGGCGACATTGAGGTCAAGGCGAAGGTCCTGTCCACAAAGTTGGTAAAGTCTTTGATCATGACTTCCCTCACAATGGACAGATCTTTGGTCAGTAAGGTCAGCGGTCCTCTCTTGAATCCAACCGTGTCACCGTACTCCTGCAGCAATTGCGTAAAAGCCTGTCTGTAACAAAGTGAGAACCATGTTAGTGTTCTCACAAACAACAACAGACACGTATTGTTTTTTTCTCCAAAAGATGTGATCTTCAAGGGAAACTGGAGTCTCGGCAACACATGTTTCAAGTGATAACAAACATACAGCATTCACAGCTTGCATTGGATTCTGATATTTCAAAAATCGCTACCGGTATTCATCCCTTTGGACTATAAAATCAAAACGACATTTTTTAAAGAACTTAAATCTTACGTTTGGCATTTTTAAAGTAACATTGGTATTATATATAGTCAGGTACGTCAAACACACTATCATCAACCCATTTTTACTCGAGGTTAAATGCCGTTGAACAATTGAGCAGATACAACAAAAGAAATCTTTACCTGGGACCAACAATTCCGAGCTTTGCATGTTTCACTCCGTACTTATCCCAGGTCTCAGCACCTGACCTCTGGTTGTACAGGAGATACACGCAGGCCAGGAAAGTGGCGAGAAGAAGGTAGAAGGACGGGCACGACACTCCGAGGATATCATTGACTGAACCGTTCTCCATTGTGTTGCATTGCCCTCTTTTTCCCTTCCTAGTTTTAAAGAATTGACTATGTACTTTAACATGGAGTGACACATCGAGTTTTCGTTCTACGATCACTGTCTTAACATACATTTTAGCATGAATTGCAAGTTGTATTTCAGCATCAATTTGTACGTTTAATTTTAGCATGAATTGTCAGTTGTATTTTAACATGAATTGTAAACTGTATTTTAGTTGAATTTTTTTTAAATTTCAGGAAGGAGTTAAATAGCTATTTAATTCTCTATTTTTAAATTTATATATGTGTATGCAAGGACAGATCTATAAATTTAACCCCAAATGAATAATATTAAATAATTAAACATGCGAAAGGAGTCACCTATCGCATGCACAATTTCACGAGTTTGGAATTGAAAAATAATAATAAAAATAAAATTACCTGCGACTATTCGTACCCTGGTACCAGAAGTGGGAGGTTGGGATTAAAAAGCTATTTAAAATATTATTGTTGGGTTTGTGAGACAATATGAGGTATCAAATGAAAGATAATTGAATGGACTATAGGTTTGAAAACTTAATTCTTCAGTTTAACTGAAATGAACTACCACAAATGACATCCGAATAGCTTGAGTCTAATCGTACCCGGGTCCGAATGGCGGCGCTGCGTGTCTGGGTCCATTTTGAAAATGTGATAGTATGTTTTCATCGTCAATGAGCATATGTGCCAAGTTTAACCTCGATATGTTTACGGGAAGTTGGCCAAGTGGCCGTCCAAAGATTTTGCCAGACCCTCCCCCAGCCAGCCACGAAAAAAAAAAAAAAAAAGCGAAGTTAATATAAAGATTTAAAAAAAAACTTTTAATGTAAGTATGTTTTCATCGTCAATGAGCATATGTGCCAAGTTTAACCTCGATATGTTTACGGGAAGTTGGCCAAGTGGCCGTCCAAAGATTTTGCCAGACCCTCCCCCAGCCAGCCAAGAAAAAAAAAAAAAAGCGAAGTTAATATAAAGATTTAAAAAAAAACTTTTAATGTAAGATGTATGATACTTTACCTAGACCTAAGAATTTAATTAAACATTTTTAACGCTGCAATTTCGATGTGTCATCGATAAATTTTCATCTATCGATCCGTACCCTAAACCAATGAATGATTTAAATGAAAATTCACCGTAGAATCGATTTGAAGTGAAGAGCTAGCAATATTTGATGCCTACTACTCGATTCGTATCACCTGTACGTTTCTAAAATAAGTCAGTGACCAACAGTACTAGAAGTTATAACTGCTTGAGTCATACGTTTTTGTTAAACGATTGTACTAATGGTTGTGTAACAACCTCATGCACAGGGCTTCCTCCTGAGCAATGATAACATTTTGCGTAGGTGTATACGGCCAGAACATGCTTCCGCATATCTCTATACTCTATATAATTGTCTCTCGCTGCCTCTCTACCTCATGCATACACAGCACATACTCTATAGTTCTAATTCTCTCTCTCTCTCCTCTCTCTCTCTCTCTCACTCCTTTTCTCTCATATACACCTACTCAAATAATTATACACCGTTGTTTTCTATCTGGTAGTAACCATGGTGATATGATTAACCTCTCTACGTACTTCACTACGCGTGACTTCCGATTCGTTGAGCGTATCACTGATGTGGACACACCTTACACTTACCGTTCATATTAAGGAATTAAGCCTGGGTGTGTCCGTCTTTGTCAATATGATCAAATGCTCGTAACACTTGCCAGCAGATCGCCATTAGTTGAAGCGTCCGTGGCGCTGCCTCACATCATGGTGTATTACAATTCTTCATTTCAGCAGGAAAATTGATCCGCCCATGGAATCAGGAAAAGCCTTGGTCGGCTTGCTGGTTGTTTGATAACGCTGTCCACCATCGGTGCCGTGGTCCAGCCGTGCAGCCACTTTAACGACCCACACCCAACGATTAAGATACCAAATCGAAATGCACTCTTAACACACACACATACACACATACATATTATGTGCCAAATTGAACGTGCGTCACAATATACACAACATGAGATCGGCACAATGTGAGACAAAAACAAACAAACAAAAAAACAAACACACAAATAAACCAACCAAAGAGAGATGACATTGTCGGGCAAGTTTGCCCCATTTTCGACAACCAGAGAGAGAGAAATTTCGTATCCCATTAAACATTCTTGCCCAATACACTTTTATAGAGACGATGTTCCTTGATGCGATGCTTATAACTGAAGTGGACGCCTTCTTTGTCATCGTCGACTTAGTTGTACACACACACACCGACATACTATTTTTAAGTCTATGTTGAAATAAATTAGTTGCATTTTAAAATTCTCTTACCGGTACTTTCAAAGTTCTGGGTTTCTTAATGCAAAATTCTATGCTAAAAAATAGTTATTGCCTCTATAACTCAGAATTTTATAATTACACTGAAGAGTCAAAATATTCACTCAGGTAGGGCGTAAGTTAAACTTTTTAAAATTATAGTACCAACTATAAACCCAGGAATAACAGAGGCAGGGCATTGGGTATTCACTTGATTGAAGACCGTAATATCTTATTCTTATATATATATTTTTTCATGTTTTTTTATATGCTTAATTAGTATGCTATTTTATAACTGTCATTGAAGAGTAACTTCCTGTAGTGGAAGGTCTTGTGTTTACTGTCCCGACTGAATATGAGCTGGTGTTTTATCAGCTGTGGGACAGGCAGAGGCGTAGCGATGGTGTTTGGCGCCCGGGGACAAGATTTGCGCCCGGGGACAAGATTTGCGCCCGGGGACAAGATCCATTTTAAAGCGCCCCCTTTTCTTTTTTTCAACTCTCAAACCCATTATTTTTACCAATAATATAATATCAAAGCACATTTTGGTGTCAATAACTAGCTTGCGCCCGGGGAATCAGTCCCCCTGCCCCCCCTCGCTACGCCTCTGCGGACAGGGGTGAAGGAATGGTACCAGAGTAAACACAAGTCAAATCTAAATGTGGGAGCGTGATAACATCTGGTGATGTTTAGATGTGGGTTCCCCGGGACACCCTCCATCATATTTTTTTTTTGCAAGCATGTCTATTAAAAGGTTGTGTAAGTAACTGTTTACTCTGTGTGTATGTGTGTGTGTGTGTGTCTGTGTGTGTGTGTGTGTGTGTGTGTGTGTGTGTGTGTGTGTGTGTGTGTGTGGGTGTGTGTGTGTGGGTGTGGGGGNGTGTGTGTGTGTGTGTGTGTGTGTGTGTGTGTGTGTGTGTGTGTGTGTGTGTGTGTGTGTGTGTGTGTGTGTGTGTGTGTGTGTGTGTGTGTGTGTGTGTGTGTGTGTGTGTGTGTGTGTGTGTGTGTCAAGAAGAGTAGCAAGCATTTTTCACGAGTTACGTAAATGAAGATCTTAACTTATAGCCACACTCAGGACATTATCAAGCAGGTGTTATTGTACTGAAGTGAGTGGTAAGGGGGCAATAACACGCTTAGATAACAGTCCCTAGAAGTTGTATAATTTAAGTCAGCAGAGGCGGATGCACAAAAGGCGGCCGTTCAAACCAAAAGAATGGCGTCTGGATATATTTTAGCTTACGATTTTTTCCCTGTGGAGTAAAAAAAAAATTCGATTCTGAATGGTAGTTTTTAGACATAAATAATAATTGTCCATGCTCATTTAGTTGTTCCTGATTAGGGCGCCACTGCAGCTATGAACTATACAACGGTACAAAACAGTTAAATTGACTGAAGGGGTAAAGTAGACAGAGGCGTAGCTAGCGTTAGGGCCACAAGGGTAGACCAAGATTTTCGACGAAAAAGTTCCATGCAATTGGTAAAAAATGACGCCCCTTTAACAAGAGAAAGAAAAAAACTTTGTCCCTTGGACGGACCGCCCCTTCTTACCCCCCCCCACCCTTTCTACGCCACTTCTTAAATACATTTAGATCACAACATAAATAAATTATTTATAATTTATGTATAAATTTACAACGGATGAGGAGAGAGGTCACTACATGAAGGCTGCGCCAAGGTGAATCCAAACACTAATAAAATTAAGATTAAAATAAACTCAGGTGACCTTTCAGGTCAGCACGAAAAAGTGTGAGTCGACCGAACGAAAGTGTCACGTGTGTCAACAATAAAACAAATACCAGCAGAGAGGAAGACTTTGGTCAAAAAGAAGGAACAGTTGTTCGCCATTGTTTAGTCTGGATAAAAACCAAAAAAATTAATCATGAGCTTGGGAGTGAGCCCACACTGTATAGAGTGACCAAAACAAAAACCAGCATATATAATCATAATCCATTTGTTAGTGCTAGGAAAAATAAATTAAAAGAATACAATGACAACAAAGATTCATGTGTCATCAAGAACGTATGTGTCGCACCTTTCGCCACACAAACTACATTAAAAGTTCAAAATCTCTTTCCTTTTTGGTTTTAGCAATCAAAAGTTTGTAGAAGCTATTGAGCTAAACAGCCATTATCATTTTTGCTTGTTTAGCAATAGGCTGTCAGAGATGTCCACAAGGTTTCTTTAGAACTAGGGTGTCAGTAATGTACTCAAGGTTTCTTTAGCCCTAGGCTGTCAGTGATGTACTCAAGGTTTCTTTAGCCCTAGGCTGTCAGTGATGTACTCAAGGTTTCTTTAGCCCTAGGCTGTCAGTGATGTACTCAAGGTTTCTTTAGCCCTAGGCTGTCAATGATGTACTTAAGGTTTCTTTAGAACTAGGCTGTCAGTGATGTACTCAAGGTTTCTTTAGCCCTAGGCTGTCAGTAATGTACTCAAGGTTTCTTTAGCCCTAGGCTGTCAATGATGTACTTAAGGTTTCTTTAGAACTAGGCTGTCAGTGATGTACTCAAGGTTTCTTTAGCCCTAGGCTGTCAATGATGTACTCAAGGTTTCTTTAGCCCTAGGCTGTCAGTGATGTACTCAAGGTTTCTTTAGCCCTAGGCTGTCAATGATGTACTTAAGGTTTCTTTAGAACTAGGCTGTCAGTGATGTACTCAAGGTTTCTTTAGCCCTAGGCTGTCAATGATGTACTCAAGGTTTCTTTAGCCCTAGGCTGTCAGTGATGTACTCAAGGTTTCTTTAGCCCTAGGCTGTCAATGATGTACTTAAGGTTTCTTTAGAACTAGGCTGTCAGTGATGTACTCAAGGTTTCTTTAGGATTAGGCTTTCCCTGATGTACTCAAGGTTTCTTTAGCCCTAGGCTGTCAGTGATCTCCACAAGGCGTCTTTGGCACTACGCTGTCAGTGATGTCCTCAAGGTTTCTTTGGTACTATGATGGAGCAGGCGGTGATAGAATAAATGCTTCTTGAACACTGTCATGGGCCGACCTGCTGTGAGTGTTATCACTGTATCTTGAACACTACGGTGGAGGAGCCAGTGACGTCATAAATGCATCTTAAACACTGCAGTGGAGAAGCCATTGACGTCATCACAGTATCTTGAACACTACGGTGGAGGTGCCAGTGACGTCATCACTGCATCTTGAACACAACAGTGGAGGAGCCAGTGACGTCGCGATCGCGTGTTAAAAAGCACCTACCGTTGACGTTTTCTATCATTAAGGGTATCTTTTATGTACAAATCTAAAATGAATATATCAGGTCAACGTAACCCAGATATAAAAAATCTCAGGAATTAACAGATAATGTCAAACTTCGATCAATATTTGAACTTAGGATGCTAATTTGATGATAACGATAATGGACTGATAACCTAATTGTTATGTTTTCAATGTTTTTATTTTAAACAAGTAACATAAACGTATATATACATAAATACAAGTTCTCAATCAGGTGTTGACTTTCTGCTTGCGTCCGGAACACGGTTCATAAACACACACGCTATGTCCAGTCTCTCTGCGCATGCGCACTGTTTCCTTGGCTGGGTCTCGGTACGGGCCAGTCCGCTAGTCCACCATAAGACTAATAGAAACATTTTAAAAATTTCAATCCGACTCCTGATTAGTTCTTACGACACTGAACTTATTATCTTCTGGGGACGTGCCCTAATTATCGGACATATTCTAAGGTTTCGGGTTAAAGAGTGTGTTGTTGTCCCTGTTGTTGCTGTTAATGTTGTTGTCCTAAACCAGTACGTCACCAAGCGGAAAACATGAAATTTCCTAGGCTATTATATTCATAAATTCAATTTGGCCAGCACTAATGGTGTTTTTGTCTCGTCTCTCCTATCGTGATGCTCAGCCCATCTCCAAATCTTTTTTAATATGTGCGGGGCCCAAACTGGTTCCAACTGATATTACCACGGGAAAATAAACTAAGTTCACCGAGTGAAGAGTTGAGATTTGCTGTAATTCCCCCCTCACAATGGCATCGGCCCTCGGCCCTAAATCAGACACGCCATCCGCGCATTCGCTGGCACGCTCTTCGCTTTTGAGTAGTCCAAATTGGGGCAAATTGTGACTTCATTCAGGTTGATCAGCTCATGTGTGCGCGGCACGCCATCGCTGGCCGTAACTCTGGGGGAGAATGGTTGGGTTCTCTTCGGTCTGGTTTATGTTGAAGGGGGCTCGGTACTTTGGTTTGTGTGGCCTCTGTTGTACTTTAGTGGATAAATGGATGGTATTACCTGCTTGGTGATGCTATATAAGCATAATAGCTTGATGGTAGTGATGTGTTGGGAAAGCATTGGAGCTGCCAGTGGGCGCAAGGTTTAAGAGGAATCTGGGGAAATTAGCATGACGTATTCTATTCCAAGCATTTCATGAACTTGAATGGTACCATCAGCAAGGTTGGCATATACCATCAGCATGGTTAGCATATACCTTCATCAAGGTTGGTTTAACGGTTACTGAATAAGTCATTGGATAGGGATGTCAGAATTGTTACTGAATAAATCATTGGATAGGGATGACAACAATGTTACTGAATAGATCATTGGATATGGATGGCAACAATGTTACTGAATAAATATTGGATAGGGATGGCAACAATGTTACTGAATAAATATTGGATAGGGATGGAAACAATGTTACTGAATAAATATTGGATAGGGATGGAAACAATGTTACTGGAGGAATTTTTAGGTAGGGACGGCCAGACTGTTACTGGAGGAATGTTAGGTACGGATGGCCAGACTGTTACTGAATGATTTGTTAGGTAGGGATGGCCAGACTGTTCCTTGAGGAATTGTTAGGTAGGGACGGGAAGACTGTTACTGGAGGAATGTTAGGTAAGGATGGTCAGACTGTTACTGAAGGATTTGTTAGGTAGGGATGGCCAGACTGTTACTTGAGGAATTGTTAGGTAGGGACGGGAAGACTGTTACTTGAGGGATTGTTAGGTACGGATGTCAACAATCTTACTGAAGGAATTGATAAACATGTGGGACATCACTAAAAATGAAGATTGTCGACATGAGTGCGGTGAAGTATACAACCAAATTATGTTGTCTTCTATTGGCCTGTAACGAAAACTGTCAGTTCATACCAAAGAGATATTCTTGGCAGAGAAGTTATTAGTGCAGTCTAATATATGTAAATAACGACAGAAAGATTAAATCAGAAATGGATTTGAAGCCTTGAACCGACGTCTGATCAAGGTTGTAATTTATGTGTTCGATTGTGATACCTCCTATAATCATCATCAGTGGCGCTACAGCCCAGTAGGGCCCTGGGCTGCTCCACCACATCCTTCTATTCGGAACAATCCGTGTCTTTCCGCCTCCATGCGCGAACCCCCAACTGGTGTAAATCCTTCCCTGATCGTCGATCCATCTCTGCCTTGGGCGACCAGTGAGTCGTCTGCCCGTAGGTTTCTGCCTGTATATCACTTTTGCTGCTCTACATTCCGGCATCCTTTCAATATGTCCTGCCCAGCGCACTCCCACATTTTTTTTTTTGGGGTGACTATGGGTGGGTTTTTGTACAATGGGTATATCTCTTGGTTTGTATGGATTCTCCAGATATCATTTTCCATCACTGGGCCGCATATTTTTTTGAGAATTCCATACTTGCTCTACAACATCCAAATGATGTAACCTTAAAGATTTGGAAGATAAAATTAAAGTTCATGTAATCGCATACGCTGGAGATCCTTCAGAGTATCGATACCTACCCGTGCATGTCACTGCAGTTTCCTGTGACACGAACAAAAGTTAATTATAGATCGTATTTAAAAAAGAAAAATAAGTTAAGTCACGCGTCGGTCTCTGTGCGCCTTTTAGATTTTAAAGATTTTTAAAATCTCCTCATCTGCTGGTTAAAATATGGTTGATGGCGTAGCAAGAGTTAGTGGCGTAGCAAGGGTTAGTGGCGTAGCAAGTGTTGGTGGCGTAGCAAGGGTTAGTGGCGCAGCATGGGTTAGTGGCGTAGCAAGGGTTAGTGGCGCAGCAAGGGTTAGTCGCGTAGCAAGGGTTAGTGCCATCCGTGGCGAGGGCCATGATATTCGTCGCCACACCCACCTCCGACGAAAACATTCTGTAGTTGGCCAAAAATGCCACCCATTGTTATGTATAGAGAAAATTGCCGCCTGGGGCGGACCGTCCCCGCTGCCCCACCTTTCTTACGTCAGACACTATGGTCAACTATAGCACGAGGAATATACTCTAAAAGGGTAATAGTTATCATTCAGAGTGAAGATGCGAGTAAACCCAACTTCATCGGCATTATAAGTGTTTCTTCATCGCTGGAGGGCCAGACTAACGACAGACTAACGCCAGACTAACGACAGACTAACGACAGACTAACGACAGACTAACGACAGACTAACGCCAGAAAAACGACAGACTAACGTTGTAAATGTTCTATTCAGTTAACAGTGTGGCACAATAGCGGTCATCAACCACGAAATCGGCTGAGAAGCTTCTAACAGCATCAACAAAGACACCTTTCTTGTGTTTCCCTTGTTATTGATATTCACCCTTTTTAAATCCACTACAGAGATACTCGATTTTTAGTATTGAATATTAGAACATTTGATGATTTAAAAATGTACCGGTTGAATAAATTATAAATTTATCATACGACCGTAACTGGAGTCGGCGCAGTAGCTGCTCACGGATACATGGTTTTGAGAATGATAACGATATACCAGGGAGAAAAGGAGGGAACAAATTATGCCTTTTGCAAGCAGTCACAATGTTGCCACGCTATGGACACGAGTTAATATCACGCGCAGGTCCTATGTAGAATGGGGAATTCTTCGGCTATCGTTCAGTGAGCTAACATATCATATCACAATGAAATAATTTTTAAAAAAAATGAAAACTCATATCAGTGCACATACTGTACCAACGTCAATCACTCTGGATGTTGGGAAGGTTGGTGAACACAAGGGCTGGTTGGCACATGGACACAGAACCACTTTCCAATATAACTAGGATGTAAAATGACATTGAATTCAAAAGTTTTCAAGTCAGATCATGAGACAAGAGTTACAACAACAACAAAAAAGCCTTCAGATAATTTTTTTTTTTTTTTTTTTTAAATTCGCTTGGAATAAAAAAAATACATGAGATACTAAATGAAATGGGATACGGGATACCTGAAACCTAAAACGGCATATAAATATATATATATAAANAACAGCCTGGTATGTATGGGGGAATACAACAGCCTGGTATGTATGGGGGAATACAACAGCCTGGTATGTATGGGGGAATACAACAGCCTGGTATGTATGGGGGAATACAACAGCCTGGTATGTATGGGGGAATACAACAGCCTGGTATGTATGGGGGAATACAACAGCCTGGTATGTATGGGGGAATACAACAGCCTGGTATGTATGGGGGAATACAACAGCCTGGTATGTATGGGGGAATACAACAGCCTGGTATGTATGGGGGAATACAACAGCCTGGTATGTATGGGGGAATACAACAGCCTGGTATGTATGGGGGAATACAACAGCCTGGTATGTATGGGGGAATACAACAGCCTGGTATGTATGGGGGAATACAACAGCCTGGTATGTATGGGGGAATACAACAGCCTGGTATGTATGGGGGAATACAACAGCCTGGTATGTATGGGGGAATACAACAGCCTGGTATGTATGGGGGAATACAACAGCCTGGTATGTATGGGGGAATACAACAGCCTGGTATGTATGGGGGAATACAACAGCCTGGTATGTATGGGGGAATACAACAGCCTGGTATGTATGGGGGAATACAACAGCCTGGTATGTATGGGGGAATACAACAGCCTGGTATGTATGGGGGAATACAACAGCCTGGTATGTATGGGGGAATACAACAGCCTGGTATGTATGGGGGAATACAACAGCCTGGTATGTATGGGGGAATACAACAGCCTGGTATGTATGGGGGAATACAACAGCCTGGTATGTATGGGGGAATACAACAGCCTGGTATGTATGGGGGAATACAACAGCCTGGTATGTATGGGGGAATACAACAGCCTGGTATGTATGGGGGAATACAACAGCCTGGTATGTATGGGGGAATACAACAGCCTGGTATGTATGGGGGAATACAACAGCCTGGTATGTATGGGGGAATACAACAGCCTGGTATGTATGGGGGAATACAACAGCCTGGTATGTATGGGGGAATACAACAGCCTGGTATGTATGGGGGAATACAACAGCCTGGTATGTATGGGGGAATACAACAGCCTGGTATGTATGGGGGAATACAACAGCCTGGTATGTATGGGGGAATACAACAGCCTGGTATGTATGGGGGAATACAACAGCCTGGTATGTATGGGGGAATACAACAGCCTGGTATGTATGGGGGAATACAACAGCCTGGTATGTATGGGGGAATACAACAGCCTGGTATGTATGGGGGAATACAACAGCCTGGTATGTATGGGGGAATACAACAGCCTGGTATGTATGGGGGAATACAACAGCCTGGTATGTATGGGGGAATACAACAGCCTGGTATGTATGGGGGAATACAACAGCCTGGTATGTATGGGGGAATACAACAGCCTGGTATGTATGGGGGAATACAACAGCCTGGTATGTATGGGGGAATACAACAGCCTGGTATGTATGGGGGGATACAACAGCCTGGTATGTATGGGGGATACAACAGCCTATTATAGATGAGGGGATACAACAGCCTAATATAGATGAGGGGATACAACAGCCTAATATAGATGAGGTGATACAACAGCCTGGTATGGATGAGAAGATACAACAGCCTAATATAGATGAGGGGATACAACAGCCTAATATAGATGAGGGGATACAACAGCCTAATATAGATGAGGGGATACAAAAGCCTAATATAGATGAGGGGATACAACAGCCTAATATAGATGAGGGAATACAACAGCCTAATATAGTTGAGGGGATACAACAGCCTAATATAGATGAGGGGATACAACAGCCTGGTATGGATGAGAAGATACAACAGCCTAATATAGATGAGGGGATACAACAGCCTGGTATGGATGAGGCGATACAACAGCCTAATATAGATGAGGGGATACAACAGCCTAATATAGATGAGGGGATACAACAGCCTGGTATGTATGGGGGGATACAACAGCCTAATATAGATAAGGGGATACAACAGCCTGGTATGGATGGGGTAAAATAACAGCCTGGTATGGATGGGGTAAAATAACAGCCTAGTATGGATGAGGGGATACAACAGCCTGGTATGGATGAGAAGATACAACAGCCTAATATAGATGAGGGGATACAACAGCCTGGTATGGATGAGGCGATACAACAGCCTAATATAGATGAGGGGATACAACAGCCT
>CAXITT010000047.1:271251-289538 GCA_964033795.1 Lymnaea stagnalis | reverse complement strand
CTTTTGTTTTTTTTTTTTTTTTTTGTTTTTTTTTTTAACTTCTTGTTTCTTAACAACTTTTTGGGGTGGGGGGGAAGTGTATGATGATGGTGTATGACAATACTGACAACATATAATGGTAAATGACAATGTTGACAACGTAATGTGATGCAAAGCAGACCTTCTGTTGTGGTCTAGGACTAGATATTGTGCTGTATATGTTCATGAATGTATAACTTTATAACTTGCACGAGTACCTTTTAAAACAAACAAAAAACTTTTGGTTCGAGAGTACAGAGTTTCATCCAACTAATTTTCATGAAGTCTTTGTGGAAACTTTCCTACTGTTAAGCTACCTGCATCTCGGCCAATGTCATATTGACATTTATACATATATTGAACAGCCATTTGATATGAATTGTGCAAATATACTTTACTGTTTTAAATTAATGCTATTTTTATCACCTATTAGATAATAGATGAAAAGAAAGAAATAGAAAGAAAGAATTAATAAAAGAAAGAAATAAAGACTAAAAGTATGTTCGGAAGACAGGAAGAATGAAGGAAAGGAAGATGCAAGGTTTAAAAAACTTCAATTAGGTTAATCAATAGAGGATTAATAACAAACGGAACAAAAATCCATTTAGATACTTAATTCTTCTTGAATATCTTTAATTACAGGTAGATCAATGTTTGAAAAAAAAATGAAAGTTAATGAACTTGAAAATTTGTAACTAAGTTTTTAGTCTCACAAAACGTGGAAAGCACAATAATTTGAACACAATCATTTGAACACAATCATTCGAACACAATAATTTGAACACAATCATTTGAATAACCTTTCTTTAATTTCAAATGGAGCTATATTTAACACGATGGACCGTTAACTAACTCCCAGAACACCAATAGTTATGATGATGAAAATAAAGTTCACGTAATGAATTCAAATAAATGCCAGTCTCTGATGACTGTCTGCGAGGGCAACTGCAGGAGTAAGTCGGTTTGTTTAACCTGGACCAAGTCACCCGGTCCTGATGAATTAACTCAGGCACTTCACCTAAACAAAACAAAAGAGGAGAAGATGAAGAGAGAAAGAAAGATAAGAAGAAAAAAAAAGGACAGCACGTGGAGATTTTCATTCGTCACCAGGGTAACTTTGGTCGCCGGTCTGCGATCGATACGTCACCGGGGTAAGCCACGCCCCCAGGACACGCGCTCCTCGATATACGTCGCCGAACCATTGGCTGTGATTTGGACACGGTTCCATTCTGCCAGGGTCTCTGAAGGACGGGTGACACATTAGCCGCGTCCGCCAGAACCGCCCCGAAATTGATATTTGGAATCGATAGAGCCCGTCTCTCGTCCAGCTTCCTTCCGTCTTATTGGTCGTCAGGTCTGGAAACGTGCCATGTCCTTGATCCCCCGTGGAACCTCCCTCGCGGTGGGGGCGAGACTCCGTGCCTCAAAGCTTCCTCCCACGGCCGCTCCTCCAGCACTCTGTCGGCCCTTGTCACCGGTAGTACCGGGCAGCGACAGGAATTCCGTGCGGGAAATTGGGCTTCGGCCTTTGCGGAAACCAGGCCTCAAACGGGATAATTGTGAGAGGAAGGAGGAAAGGAAAGTCCCCGCATACGAAGGGATTTCCAACGGGAAACAGGTGTAGCTGCTTCTAGCGGCTCTTCCTCCCGTCTTGTGTTGCTGGCGTCCACCTTTTTTCACTTCCCGTCTTGGCAAAGATTTCTTCTTTTTTTTTAAAAAATATATATTATGATTGTGACGAACTTTGTTGTGCTACCGGAATACGGTGATTTATTGGAGACATAATAAGGTTTATTACATGTACCGTGGCGGAAGGTAAAAAAAAAAAATAATATTGGTGTTATACTATTGATGACTAACCGACTTAGATCGACATCGATTAGGCAGACAAGGATTTGTTTAATTGTTAGGGTAGTTAACTCACCTGGGATCATCATTACACGAGAACCGTTATGTCATAGGTTTATGTGAAGAGAACTTGACCATTGTCCAGTTGAGGCTAAGCCGGCAGCTGAAATAAACATTTAAAATGAATAGAATTAACGGGGCGTCCAACTCCGAGCTAAGCGTTGTTCGTGAGTGGTCTATTGATGTGTGCTCAGTGAATGATTTAACCAATTCTAATATCAGATGAATCAAAAAAAAAAAAAAAAAAAAAAAAAAAAAAAAAAATTGTGCTTAATTAATATTCGGGTGGAATTATTTTCATACTTTTTTCCTATAACATCGCATCGTAATGCTACAATTCTATGTTTCATTATAAATAAGTTTCATTTCATTGTGTTCAAGATAAAGTTGGATCATTACATAAAAAAAAATGTTTAAATTAACAAACCTTATGTCAGTTATAAATGACATAAAAGGAAACCGAAGAATTAGAAGTGCCCATATGTTTCATTTCAACTAATTAAAAATAATTTTAAAAAAATTCATTTTTTTTTTTTAAAAGAAAAACTAGAAATATGTGGAAACTTTATCCTGAAATTGTTACAACCCGCCTTGGACTGTTGAACGCCTGCAACTTCAAGAACGCACGGACTTGATGCCGTTTTCTTACGTAATCCAGCGCTGCAACCTAACAAGGAACCATAGGACGACGGTTTAAGATAGCATTCTATACGTGGAGGCTGGTGCCAGACAGGAAATACTGATTAATCGAGGACGAGACTCACGGATGAGTTCGTCTTCTGGTATAATGGAGACTGACGCAACAATACTGTAATTGTTTGGAGAGTGAACGCAATCAGGAAAAATGACGGGACGTGAAACTGCTGATCGACCGGACTTCGGATGTACGTCTAAGCGACACAAGGTCTATAAGTGTTGACAAGTTTTCTCTTTGCGTCAAGAAGTTATCGTGATACAATCAGAGTTTCGTTTAAAAAACATCAGCAAAAGGAACCCCCAAAAAAAAAAAAAAAAAAACAACAAAAAAAAAACAACAACAACCCAAAAAAACCAACATATTCTTTACAATCAGAGTTTCGTTTCAAAAACATCAGCAAAAGGAACTCCCAAAAAAAAAAAAAAAAAACAACAAAAAAAAAACAACAACAACCCAAAAAAACCAACATATTCTTGATAAGTAAGAGATTATCAGTGAGATAATCCAGATAGATTGACCATCCGACACGGACACAGGTCGACGGTGTGAAGATGCAGGGCCTTATGCAGCAAGATTACTACAGGGCGTGCAGCACCTTTACTTCCTTACCAGGCATGATGTTCCCAGGTAAACTGTCATGTCAATTATCTTATCTATTACAGGAAATTATAATATATATTTTGTATTATTATTATCGGTTGTTGTACGGTGTTGCCGGTGAGGTTTGAAAAAAAAGGAGGGGGGGGGGTTGTTGTGTTCTTTTGAAGGAGAGCACTTACGATAAAGCTGTAGCAGCTCCTCCAAGGGGCGGGTGGGGGGGGGGACGGGTTGATCCAAATCTTAACTGTCTGCACTTTTCGTTGTGGGGTTTCGGTTTGACCCCGTCGATGTCACAGATTCAAACCACTAAATAGCTAAACTTATTAACGTTATTCCAGTATCGGATTATTGTAGGAAAATTTAAAATTAACGTAAGAATTTAAAACAAACTTACATCTTCACAATTCTGGAAGACGCCAAATGATTGATGATGAAGATGATGATGATGATGATGATTGAGTACTTTTAGAGCGCCTATTTCCATGCTATGTTAGCATGCTAACAGCACTCTGATGTCCTAAAATCTATTTAAAGGAAAAAAAAATGTGTTTTAATTGGTTCTTAAATGACTTCTGGTCACGTTCATTGCACCTCAAAGATTGAGTGTGATACTAAACAGAGGTTTTGTGACCACAATGTATTTTTATAAAAATTTTTGTTAATGTATAAGTTTCAAAAATATACATTTTAACCTAAAATGCCACATTCAGGTTCTTAAGATACCACTTTTTGGACCGTGATATTTAGTATATAATAAATAACAATGATATGAACGGGTTTGATGGGTATGGTTAGTGACAGCAATAACTCAAATCAGAAGGATGATGCATGAAAAAATGAAGTGTTCAAACCCCCACAAAAATGTGAGTTCTGGAATAATAGTCAACTCAACGGGCTAACATCAGAAATACTCCAGTCAAAACACGGGCAGCGATTTGAGTAGCAAGTGACAGTTTTAGGTCGGACCGGTGAAACTCTTTGGAAAATGAAATATGTTTATATTATGGGGAGCTGTCTACCCCGCCCCCTTCCCCCCCCCCTATCGTTAAAAGGTAATAAAAGCTTTTTTTTTTTTTTTTTTTTTAAAAAAAAAAAAACATAATTAAAAATACGACACCATGGGGGCTTTGAAAAAAATTGTCTGTAAGGAAGTATACGAAAAATGCGAAAGGCAAGACGATGACGTCTCTAAGAATTATATGTTTAATACTTTGTGGATGTGCAATAAGATAAGGCATTAATCTCTAAACCGAATGTCCAAATTTTAAAATCATACTCATCCATACACTAACGGTATGATGGTATTGTGGTATGATGGTATAATGGTATCATTTTAACAGGGTATAATGAAATAATGCTAATTTTGAATAATGGTATAATGTTAATATGGTATAATGTTAATATGGTATAATGGTATAATTTTAATGTGGTATAATGGTATAATGTTAATATGGTATAATGGTATAGTTTTAATATGGTTTAATGGTGTAGCCCGTTGATCCGTCCGTCTACGGCAAAGACAGATTCTTTAAACTCACTCGCTCATGTCTCTTAAATTAAACTTAGAACTTAGAAGAAGTCCAAATGTTTGTTTAAAAAAAAAAAAGAATAATCTATTAAAGCAACACCACTGTGGGGTTGAAAGGCTTGTTGTGTTCAACAAGCTAGAGCCCCATGTCAGATGGCAAACAGAGAGCTAAATTAACCCTTGTCAGTCCTTTCATTCAGAATGCTTGCATAGCGGGTCATCCTGACTCACATTAGCGCATATTAGACTTGCAACATAAAATGTTTACCCAACTTCAACTACAACAATTTTACTAGTGATGAAAGAAGCGTCAGGATGATATGTACAGCGAATAAACGTGAAAAAAAGTGAAGTCTCAAGGGGAAAGTAATGCGGTTTTTTTTTTTTGCTAATACGTTAAATCAACAAATTACTTTTGGTCGTGACATCGCAGTGTTGCTTTTAATGAAGAAATCCTAACGGTGGATGTGTTAAATCAGGGATGTCGGATGTTTGGAGATGTCAGTCCAGAGAAGAGTGGGGCTGTAACGGGTTGGCGGGCAATTTTGTAAATGTCTTATTTTTGGGGGGGGGGTGTGTTATTGATGTCAACACTTTTTCATCAGAAAAGCTGCTTCGGGGTCAGTAGGTGATCTATGCGTTAATGTTTATATATGTATAGACGCCATAATCCCCCATTGCCGTCACTTTATTTCAGACACTAAAATCAAGGCGTATTCAAATTTTAAATTCGATGCTAAACAACAAACATGCACCAGGGGTGCAGCTCGCCTAGGTTCATCGAAGCCCCCGGGGCGGGCCGAAATTATTGCCTCTCCCTCCCTGCAGATCCGTCACGTGGGCCCATCAACCCCTGCGACTGCAGGGAGTCTGACAGCAGGGGGTCTGATGGCAGGGGGTCTTACTGCAGGGGGTCTGACTGAAGTGGGTCTGACTGCAGGAGGTTTGACTTCATGGGGGTCTTACTGCTGGGGGTCTTACTCCTGGGGGTCTGACTGCAGGGGGCTTACTGCAGGAGGTCTGACTGCAGGGGGTCTGACTGCACGGGGTCAGGCAACGGCTCTACCCTTTGAAGTTGCCCCCAAAAATACCGACGCTAAATACATAGCAAAATGTTCCCCAAGCCCCCGCCACTCTGACTACTACGCCAGTGTCATACACAGCTTCCAGCATTGTTGTTACAAACTAATCAAAATGCCTGTCAACATTTTCTAACAGCCACGGTGATTTAAAATCTAAAGAGATTTTTAAAAAAAAAACATCTTTTAATAAATATATAGTGTCCATTTTATGGTCATCAATCAATAAAGGAGTAGTAATATAAAGGTGGTCTTGACACTAGGATAACATAGGTGATCTTCTGGAGTACCCCCCCCCCCCAAGCGATTCCCACTCAGTCGCTCCAAGCAAGAGTAATCATATATATATTATATATATATATATATATATATATATATATATATATATATATATGTGTGTGTGTGTATATGTATATATATATATATAAAACGGTTATTACTAAATATATAATCGTGGACCTTTGTGCGCGTGTCAATCAACTTAGGTGGGCGTCTAAAAAACAATTGTCTGCGACCTTCAGACATTCGTACTCCAGCTTAAGGGTTTTACAGTGCAGTTGTAACTTAATAAGAGGTGTACATAGAGATACTGATGCAGCCGGCCAGTATCGGCCTATGTGAGCAAGTCTACAGCACCCCCATATCCTGAAAGCAATAGCTTGAAAGGGGTCGTAGCCTGCCACTTCCAGTATCCACTACGACGGTGTAAAAAAAAATAATTTAAAAAAATGATCTCATGAAATTTTCCCAAAACTTCCTTGAAATTCTACGTGTCTGGTCTTCCTTTTTTTTTTTCTCTCTTCTAAAATGTTTAGCAAAACCCACGCATTCGGCTAGAAACAGAAATAATGTTTCTTCTTCGTGAGACGAAGCAGACAAACTTCAATCATACCATAAAAACAAACCCCCGCAGACATTTTTTAATAAGACAAACATGTCTGTTAACAGACTCCACAGTCGATGAGGTCGTGTCATCAGAAGAGACAGTCTCCAGAGAGCTGTACTGTTTGGTTTAGCCGCGCTGTTGTCTTCGGTCTGTTCATAAACGTTGGTACAGATGAAATACGTACATCGGGGGGAAAGTCTTATTTTCGTCTGTCCAAGGACGGACGGCCGTGGGTTGAACTTATAGGATGGCAACAACTTTCTGAAAAAAAGAAATTGCACGTCTCAATGATTCGATCTGGTGTAACCTTGTGGGTCTTGTCATAGAAGATGGGGAAATAATAAATAAAAGGATGTTGCAAAAATGCGATTAGCAGAATTATTTGCTGATATTTTTTAAAATGTATTTATGAAGAGACCATCTTTGTCTAATTGATATGTATTTCTACCCTCTTTGCTGCTTTTGGAAATGGTGATGGGTCTGAGTGGGGATGGTACTAAATGGTGATGATACTGAATGGTAATGGTTCTAAATTATGATGGTACTGAATAGTGATGGTAATAAATGATGATGGTACTGAATGGTGATGGTAATAAATGAGGATGTAATAAATGAGGATGGTAATAAATGAGGATGGTAATAAATGAGGATGGTAATAAATGAGGATGGTAATAAATGAGGATGGTAATAAATGAGGATGGTAATAAATAGTGATGGTACTGAATGGTAGACGAGTTTTGTGTTCTTATTGAAAGGCCGGTTTTGTGTCTACGCGACTCTAGAGATTCGCCGATGTCGCAGTGGTTCTGTGGTTGTTGAAACGTGATGGCCCCCATGTTGCTAGACCGGTGATGATGACGGGGTGGGTGGCGGGCAAATGATTTCTTCATCACGTAAGACTGCTGCTGTGCCTAGAAGGAGTGGTGATGTTGTAGTGAGGTCTTTATGGGCTGTGATGGTAACACGATGTATAGACGGGTTGTAAATAGAGGTCTCTATTGTGCACTGTGCACGCATTGGGACTACTTATTCTGACAGCTATGATTAGCCATCATGACACTATGGTAACAATGTATCCTATAACTGTTGTGTAATCTATATAAATATGTTTAAATAGATACACATTATACAGAAATATATGACTAACAAGAAAATATTAGGGTTATAGACATTGAGGTTATTCATTTATTGTGGTTATATATATTCGAGTTATATATGTATATATATATATATATATATATATATATACATTGAGGTTATTCGTATCTTGTTGCTATATATATTCGAGTTATATATATATATATATATTAGGTTAATACTTGATTACGCTGCATTGATCACTATTTTACCTATTGTTTGGTTTCTGTAACACCGTGCTCTTGTTTGAAGATGTATAATCACTAAACTCGTTAAAGCACGTCAAAAAAAAAAATGACGGCTACAGTGTGAAAACTTCCCGTCTGCTCAAGTTACCTGAGAAAACATGCATTCAAGTAACACGCGCTTCCTAACAATCCCGTCAATGCTGACCCACCTAGGTGCGCAAATGAACACTTTTTCTTTTTATATGCCCCCCCGCCCCCCACAGACCTCTATCAATGTTCTATTGCGCCCCCCCCCCCCTTTTTTTTTACACCGCAGGTTGATTACATCATATTTAAATTGAGAATATCCCCGTAAAAACAAAAGAAAATATTACGCAATAAACGCACTTGCGATATTTTCAACAATCTCATTTAACCCAGTTATCGGTAGTTTTATGTGTGCACTCTATTGAACTCACCATTACATAAAGCTTTTTCTACCTAGAAGATTATTACTTGAGATGTGGATGTGTAGCTCAACGGTCGAGTTAAATAAAAAAAAATAATTAAAAAAATTCCATTCAAACCAGCGGTCGGCAAACTGCGGCTTTGGGCGGCTCTTTGAATATATAAACATTTTTGGAACAAGTAGATAACATATGCTGCCCTTACCTGCGGCTTGCAAAACATTTTTTATTGCAGATTAAATTTATAAAATTGTCTCTTCACTCACACAAAAATATATTTTTAACAAAAATATTTTTTTGTAATCAAATGATTACCTACACCCGATCCTACTTTAATCTTTCCATAACACCACAAAACTGGTCTTGGCAATATAAAATTGTAATCTTTTCATAACACTACAAAACTGGTCTTGGCAATATAAAATTGTAATCTTTCCATAACACTACAAAACTGGTCTTGGCAATATAAAATTGTAATCTTTCCATAACACCACAAAACTGGTCTTGGCAATATAAAATTGTAATCTTTTCATAACACTACAAAACTGGTCTTGGCAATATAAAATTGTAATCTTTCCATAACACTACAAAACTGGTCTTGGCAATATAAAATTGTAATCTTTCCATAACACCACAAAACTGGTCTTGACAATATAAAATTGTAATCTTTCCATAACACTACAAAACTGGTCTTGGCAATATAAAATTGTAATTTTTTCTTAACACCTCAAAACTGGTCTTGGCAATATAAAATTGTAATCTTTCCATAACACTACAAAACTGGTCTTGGAAATATAAAATTGTAATCTTTCCATAACACTACAAAACTGGTCTTGGCAATATAAAATTGTAATCTTTTCATAACACTACAAAACTGGTCTTGGCAATATAAAATTGTAATCTTTCCATAACACTACAAAACTGGTCTTGGCAAAATAAAATTGTGGATTTAAAAAAAAAAAAAGTTTTCAATGGGACAATTTAATACTTGGGCATTCAAGGGTCAGTAAGCGAAAATAATCACCTAGCCCTTGGCTCACTTGAGGCAAACCATTGTAAAACCCATTGTTGGTGCCATGTTGGTGCCATGTTGGTGCCATGTTGGTATATATTTTGTTCTCAGAGAGACCATGCTACACAGCTTCACAGCTCCACCAACTTGATATACATCAGTAATAATTTAATGGCAATAAACGGAAAGTTTTATTTAGTTTTTGCCATGTTGGTGCCATGTTGGTGCCATGTTGGTGCCATGTTGGTGCCATGTTGGTGCCATGTTGGTGCCATGTTGGTGCCATGTTGGTGCCATGTTGGTGCCATGTTGGTGCCATGTTGGTATATATTTTGTTCTCAGAGAGACCATGCTACACAGCTTCACAGCTCCACCAACTTGATATACATCAGTAATAACTTAATGGCAATAAACGGAAAGTTTTATTTAGTTTTTTATTTATTTATTTTTTATTTATTTTTATTTATTTATTTATTTATTTTTGAGGGGGGTGGGGAGTTTGTGAGTATCACAAAGTTTTTTTCTTTATTTAAAAAAAAAAAAAAATAATTTTTTTTTGAGCTCACAGGTTGTCTTAATGCTGTTATGATAATATAATCGGCTTCCCTCTTGTGTCAACCGTTGCTAATGTTTCCTCCCAAAGTATACTGTGAGTTTGCAGATTTAATGCTGTCTTCGAGATATAAGGAGCTGAGAAGGAGTCTGAAATGATGACGGTTTAGCGCAACTAGTGGATACATTTTAGATCAGTGGGGATTGAGGGGAAATTCTCCCGATGACGCAGTTAGAATGTCGAATCGTGAACGACTCCTTCAGAAGCTTTGTCTCATACGTCATACCCCTGACGAAATTTAAATTCTTAATCGGTTTATCCGATGCTTCCTATCATGGACAGAGAGTGGAGCGAATGTCTTCATGCCCCCCCCCTTTTTTTTTTTCAGTAGTGAGGCGTGGTGCTCATCTCATGTTGGGCATAGTAATGGCTGATAGTGAGACATGGGCGTGTAGGTACAATTCTTTCACTTGGACACCGGCATTACAGTTCTCTTTATTAAATTTAAATGCGTAATCGGTTTATCCGATGCTTCCGATCATGGACAGAGAGTGGAGCGAATGTCTTCATGCCCCCCCCCTTTTTTTTTTTCAGTAGTGAGGCGTGGTGCTCATCTCATGTTGGGCATAGTAATGGCTGATAGTGAGACATGGGCGTGTATGTACAATTCTTTCACTTGGACACCGGCATTACAGTTCTCTTTATAAAAAAAATAAATAAAAAAGACCATCAACTTTGTTCACCTTGCAGTGGTCGTATAGAGTGATGGTTTTTTCGTTCCTCTATTCAGACACACTAACTACGTTATAGCAATTGGTATGTTTACCCTTTATCACAGAGAGAGAGAATTCGAAGATTTGCCACGGCTCCTTGGTGACAAACGATTCTGCGCAGGACTTGGCCTTTGAAAAAACACATTTGGCGATCTTTGGAAACCTACTAAGTTTTAGAGTACGATTCCCTGGCCGTATTGAACAAACTATGACTTATCATTTACAACATATAAAAGTGTTAGCTGTACGCACCCCTCAACCCCCCCATCCCCCACCCCCCCCCCAAAAAAAAAGACCCAAACAGCCTTAACCCGTACTCACCCCACCACAACAACGCTACCCAACACAACGCTTCCGCCCGTTGCCATGGCATCGGTTGCTTCCGTCTTTCCGGTTTCCGTCTTTCCGGTTCCGGAAAATCAAAATAGAAGTGATGTGCTGGGAAAGGAAGGAAAGAGCCCGGGCGGGGCTGGTAAAGGGGGGGGGGGTGGGATTTCTGATATAAGAAATGGAAGTTGGGGTGCGGAATAAATTGGAGGGGACTCGGGAAGGAGAAAAGAAATGGGGAAAGATTTAGACCAGTGAGGGTCAGGCTGTCGGTGCCCCAAATTTTTTTTTTTTTTTTTTTTTTTTTTTTTTTGGTAATAGTTTTAAGTTTCTGGTGCCATGGAAGAGGCCTTTTCTAAGGATATTCTACGTTTGTATATCAAACTGCAGGAATATTTTCTATAATTAACACAGATTTATTGCCGTGATTTGCTTGTCCTTCTGAGTTGTTGCTGCTGCCGTTATATTTCAAGTCTATGCGGATTACACCAACGCTAAACATGTTGCGTCTGAAATTACGCGATAAAGTATTTATTTCGGGAAGGTACTCCATGACGTGCAAGGTAGCTTACTTCTTACTTATTTTCTTTCTTTCTTTCCCATTTTTTTTTTTTTTTTTTTTTTTTTTTTTTTTTTTTTTTTTTCGCTCTTTTTTTTTTTTTTTTTTTTTTTTTGGAACTTTATTGTTACAGCACATCAAAAACACATTCAAAGTAGTTGATCCCACGAAAGATTTACTCTGGTTTCACAGAAAAATTTAGGCTTATGGTATCATTTATTAAGTTAATTTTTTAATTTTTTTTTTTGTAAGTTTCAATAATTTTTTTTCTCAATATTTCTATTGATTCGATTCAGTAAAATAAATATGTCAAATATATTTATATATATATATATATATACAACCAAGAGGTGTTTATATATTTTTAAAAATACGTTTTATAAAAAAAAATAGTTTTTTTAAACGCATTATGATTATATCATAAAGTGTTTACTAGGTGATATAAACATATGAAGCATTGTTGGCGAGTTTCTGTGGTTGCAGTCCTGGTGGTTCCTACAGCTCAAGTTATGGCATCCTATACTTAATTTTTTTTTAAATCCATGACGACGTTCTTTTCGCGTGAAACAATAAGGGCGCATTACATTTGGGCCCGCCCCACACACCCCCAACCCCCACCCTCCCCCCAGCAAACCAGTAAAAACCATTGTTACTGTCGGCTACTTGTAACTTGGTTTTTTTTTTTGCTAGTCGGCGATTGGCGGATTGTCTTATTACGTCACGTTTATGTATTTCTTTCAATTTTTCTTACTTCCTGTTTTATGTTCGTGAGATGTATTTATTGGATGTAATACAAACAGATTGAGCCGATATGAACCTACATTTCATTACGTTACATTGAATGTAGTAACTGAGGTCATTTTTCATTTGTCCACAGACTCTGCCTACGGTAAAAATGCCTGGTCTCCACAGCCTAGTCCACAGACACAAGGTAAGGACATATTTTTTACTTTGTATTTTTTATATATTCTGATGCCATCGCATCCTAGCATAATCCTATCCTTACTATACCTTTAAAGGGAAAAGAAAAACAGAGTTAAATAAGCTTAAATGTTTGACAGCAGATACAAATAATAACGTAGATTCTGTAATGGTACATTGAGTTCTATACCTTCTATACCTTTTCTCTGAACAGACTACCGTTTTTATGTAAAATATATTTTGATAATTTTGATAATTATACTATTTGTAATTGAGCGGCGCTACACTGGCTTCGGTGTCGATTTAAAATGGAAACGAATAATTAGTCTGTAGGAGCATAGACTTTGGTGTACTTGTGTTAACAAACTCTAAAATGTTTAACATGTTAACTCTGCTTTTACGTGTGTCTTTATCGGTGTTTCTCTGATCCCCAGAGTCAGCGTTTCCCAAACTCGCGCTGTCAGGCCCCGGCCCCACAGTACCAAAACGTAAGTATGTCAACCAACTGGGACAGCTAACTGGGCCAGCTTACTGGTATCATTTAATCTGGTTCGATGGCTTAGCGTGAAATGGTTGCTTTACTTACTAAATGGAATGTAACATTTCTTATCAGACAGAATGTAACATCTCTTATCAGGCAGAATGTGACATCTCTTATCATACAAGTGTTACTCTTGTACCAAAAATGCCACAAAAGTAATTTGGGGGCATACAGTAGTTGTTAATTAAATCTTTCGTCAATATATATATATATATATTAAAACAAAGTTTATCCTTCAAGCCAGTTCCACATTATAATATATTTATATTGCCATCTCCCAAACAGCTTACTCCCCGACGTTTGCTGGTGTCGGAAAGTCCAGCCTTGATTCTGGTATGCACGGCTCACAGTGGAGACCCTCCCAAAGTAAGCATCAAGTGATTTACAGTCATTAGCATCTACTATCCCAGTCAGTACCATCTACTATACCAGTCAGTAGTATCTACTATCCCAGTCAAAAGTATCAACCAGCCCAGTAGGTAGGATCTAATATCCCAGTCTGTAGTGTCTACTATCCCAGTCAATAGTATCTGCTAACCTAGTCAGTAGAATCTACTAACCCAGTCAAAGGAATAAACTAACCCAGAAATAGTATCTACTATCCAAACCAAAAGAATCTACTATCCACCACTGTCAATAATAATAACAACAGATATAGGCCTACCTTTTAAAAAAAATGAGTTGTGTTAAAGCGGAGATCATTCGACGTTGTGGCAGAAGTTAGCGTGCAAGTGTCGCCCCCCCCCCTCCCCTCAAAATTTTGAAATTAGCGCCCTTTTCTATAATAGACACTAGCAAAAATCTATGATAAGATCTAAACTGCAAAGTGTCTATCTACAGATTTAATCTCCTATTCTCTTGCACATATTCACAAACTATCTTTAACTTTAAAACGAATTTATTTTAATTTATTAATGATATGGGGAAAACTATCACTTCCACATTGTTCTTTTAACCAAAGGCACAAAAGACAGTAACTGCACCTTTTGAGGCTACGTAATGCATGACTATTTTTAGAACTTTAGAAATTGCACTTTTTTTCTTTTCAATTGCCCTTCGCCACATTTAGCATAGCATCGAATCGTGGGTTGCTCTAATTAAAAATGTATTTATAAGTTAAGTTGTTTGTGTCAAGGATAACGATTTAGATAGGAATATTGTTAGATCTCAAAACAATGCCCCTCTCCTGTTCTAGGTTATTCCAATTCGTTGACACCCATAACGAAAAGCCCACTTGACAGTAGCCACGCCCCCTGGAGACCACAAGGTAATTTTTAGTGATATTTCTGTCCGTAACACGCACAGCTGTAACTATGGTGACACTGGCGGGATGCGTGTAGCATGATTACGGGATAACAAGATTCAGGCGTGTAGGCATGTAAGCGCGTAGGCAAGTAGCCGCGTAGGCATGTAAGCATGTAGGCGTGTATGCAAGTAGGCGTGTAGGCTTGCGGACCTGTAGACATGTATGCGTGTAAGCGTGTAGGCGTGGAGGCATGGAGGCATGTAGGCAAAGGGAGGTGCGGGCCTTTCTTTGAATGTGCTGGATGAACGTACCCCGACTCAGGCGTGCAGCTATTTGAAAACAGTCAAGGACTTTGATGTGCTTACTTTACATGAATATTTAAACTATGTCGCTGAGTTGGTGGGGGTGTGGGGGAGGGGGAGCTTTAATGTCACGTCAGTATGTGAACAACATTAACCTCCAGAAGCCCTTCATCTGACGCATTCAGCATTGAATGTCTAGAAAACTTTTTTTTTTTTCTTTTGAATCCGTGATTCGCTAAAAATCATTCTGAAAAGTGTCTGCTTTCTAAATATATCGTTTATGAATTTGTCCACACTAGAAGTCTTATTCTACTTTTATGTGATGCGCGTGCCATGGTGACGTCTTAAGCAAAAACAACAAAACAAAGTAAAAAAAAAAAAAAAAAAAAAAAAAAAGAAAACGTCATCCCACGTTAAGATTCCCACCAAAAAAAAAAAAAAAGAGAGCTGCATTTAATTCCCTTGTAGAAATTCTAAACCGGAACTCGCCCTGAACACAAACGGAACTGCCATAGAAGCCTTATTAGAAAAAGCTTTTAAACGCCGGCCAGGAAAGAGCAGTCTCCCCCCCCTCCCCCCTCCCATACCCGAGATGCGTGTTTGCGGTCGATGGCGTATCAGTGTGTGTCAATAAGATTTCTGCTCCGGCTCTGACGGCTGGTCCGGACGATTGACTGTGTGTAAATACATAAAAGACGCTTAGCGTGAAAATTAATAATGGGAGTTGGACCGGCTTGAGTGAAATGGATCTATTAAATATTCACTTATTGTAAGTCAAATGCTATTGATGTGATTAAAAGACTCACCTCTTTTTTTTTTTTTTTCTTAATTGGATTGTATGATGAAAAATGTCGGAATTATTTAAAAAATAGTAGTGCTAAAGGAGTCATTTTAGTTGGCATGGAGTCGATAATTTGTGTTCGGAGTTAAATGAGACAACTAACGACCTTGACGTCATTACGCTTGCTTCTGTTGGTGTTTTATAATATGTATAAATTCCCATGAAGACATTCAACAAGTTGTTTTGGTTATTTGTGTGTCTTTCCCCCGCTTCGCAGGAAACTGCAAATTAATGACACATGAATAACGTTGAGTTTTTCTTTCCGTTCATCGTAGTTTTTAAAAAACAAAAAATTGAAAAATATGATGCGGCGCAGACCAGGAATGTCCACATTTCAGACTTCAGAGAGCCTCATCAGCGTTCGGCGTGTTTATTGGTTACAACTGACAGTGGGCGAGGGGGTTACACTCACATTCCACCGACAACGGCTGCTTAACCTGCGCGCCTGACGAGCTCATTGCACCCAACTATTGGCGCATAGCTAGGGACAACCTTGGAGGTATTCGAAATCGCTACCTCCTGTTTGTGAGACAGACTACTCTGAGACAGGCTTCTCTGAGACAGACTACTTTGAGACAGACTACATGGAGACAGACTTCACTGAGACAGACTTCACTGAGACAGACAGACTTCACTGAGACAGACAGACTTCACTGAGACAGACTTCACTGAGACAGACAACATTGAAACAGACTTCATTGAGACAGACTTCACTGAGACAGACTTCACTGAGACAGACTTCACTGAGACAGACTTCACTGAGACAGACTTCACTCAGACAGACTACTCTGAGAGAGACCTCACTGAGACAGACGTCACTGAGACGGACTTCACTGAGACAGACTTCTCTGAGACAGATCTCATTGAGACTACACCGCCAACTTGATTTTAGCCTTGTTTATAGTTGCTAATATTAGAAAGGAACAAATGAAGTGGATTTCTAAAAGAAAAAAATTGCAGATCTCCATTGAGACAGACTTCACTGAGACAGACTTCACTGAGACAGACTACTTTGAGACAGACTACATGGAGACAGACTTCACTGAGACAGACTTCACTGAGACAGACTTCACTGAGACGGACTTCACTGAGACAGACTTCTCTGAGACAGACTACTTTGAGACAGACTACATGGAGAAAGACTTCATTGAGACAGACTTCACTTAGACAGACTACTTTGAGACAGACTTCACTGAGACATACTTCACTGAGACAGACTTCACTGAGACAGACTTCACTGAGACAGACTTCACTGAGACAGACATCACTGAGACAGACTTCACTGAGACAGACTTCATTGAGACAGACTACTCTGAGACAGACCTCACTGAAACAGACGTCACTGAGACGGACTTCACTGAGACAGACTTCTCTGAGACAGACTACTTTGAGACAGACTTCATTGAGACAGACTTCACTGAGACAGACTTCACAGAGACAGACTATTTTGAAACAGACTTCACTGAGACAGACTTCACTGAGACAGACTTCACTGAGACAGACTTCACTGAGACAGACTTCACTGAGACAGACAACATTGAAACAGACTTCATTGAGACAGACTTCACTGAGACAGACTTTACTGAGACAGACTTCACTGAGACAGACTTCACCGAGACAGACTTCACTCAGACAGACCACTCTGAGACAGACCTCACTGAGACAGACGTCACTGAGACGGACTTCACTGAGCCAGACTTCACTGAGACAGATCTCACTGAGACTACACCGCCAGCTTGATTTTAGCTTTGTTTATAGTTGCTAATTTTAGAAAGGAAAAAATGAAGAGTATTTCTAAAAGAACAAAATTGCAGATCTCCATTTTCTCTGCGTGTTAACGGCCCAATGGAAGCCACACCCGTCGAGTCATCGGGCCCCCTCCCTGGATGCGACTCCAACATTATGGGGTGGGGAACATTTTTTTATCTTTCACATACCTTTTTAGTAAACAACCGGATATAAGACATATGAAGTCATCAGAAGTAAAGTCTTGCGCCATCACGGATTGTGTTGTTTATATATTTTAATTATATAAAATGGAATCCAATACAGGTGAGTGGGAAATGAAAACTCCCGGTAAGGAAGTCAACAAACATCAAACTCATTAATAGCATATCACGCAGTAACACGTTCTTCATTAGGGGAAATGGGTCCCATGGGTGGAGCCCCCTGGACTTTACCGAGAACATGTTAGTTACGTACACTTAATAATCAGACTAAAACGAACATTTTCTTATTTAAAAATTTTGTTGCATTTATTTCATTATTTCGATCTATTCCAAATGGGATTTTGTGTACTTTAATAGATATAGCAGCGATTTTAAAAAGTTGTATTACGTCATTTCCATTTTAAAAATAGACTAAGACGTAACAATCCCACGGCGATTTCGTCCTAATTATGACTTCACTCAAATCGGTTCTAACTTAAATATTATGGTCTAGGAATGAAGATCTCATATCTATAGTAACGTTTCTGGTGTGACTCGGGGGACCGCTTCCATTTCCTGCTGCTTCCTAACAGCCTGGCTGCTTTCTAACAGCCTGGCTGCTTCCTAACAGCCTGACTGCTTCCTATTCAGCGTATTAGGTATTGAGAGTATATTACAAATGATTCTACATGTTTGAAAGAAAGTATGGTTCAATAATGAGTTCACTAGCGTGCAAAAAATAATTCCCAATAACGACGCCAAATGATATATATATATATATATATATATATATATAT
>CAXITT010000047.1:247973-271204 GCA_964033795.1 Lymnaea stagnalis | reverse complement strand
TATATATTTATATAACGCAACTGCGTTTGGTGCGTAATAGTTTCTTTTCGGAGGATGAAATCGTCTCAATTAAAGTATGGTGTAAAAAAAAATATATTCGGTTTCAAAGTGGTTGGAACATCAGAATATTTAATATAGTTCATGGGCGTGAAATAAAAAGTATGCACTGACGTATCATGGTGGGGAAGAGGTGTAGCGAAAATTGGGATTCTTAAATGTGCGTTACTTGAGTTCATGTTTCATCAAGTGACTTTAGTAGATGGAAAGTTCACGCATTGCCGTCGCCAATGTTTGGCGGGCTATGTCTAGGGATGTAATATTTAGGTTTTATTTTTGCTTGCCAAATGTTCAGCGTATGCAAACAACAAGCCCCTGATCGCCCTGCTAGCAGCATGATCTTCAATGGAGATAAATACAACCAGTCCTGTGTTAGTCCTCGATAGGCACGACTGGTCCTGTGCTAGTCCCAGACCGCCACGAACAGTCGTGTGTTGTAACCAGATAGACACGATTAGTCCTAGTCCCAAACCATCACGAACAGGCGAGTGCTGTTACTAGATAGACATAACCTGCCATGTGCTGGTTCCTAATAGACTCGTTCAGTCCTGTCTTGGTGCCTGCTAAACCAGTCCTGTCTTGGTGCCTGCTAAACCAGTCCTGTCTTGGTGCCTGCTAAACCAGTCCTGTCTTGGTTCCTGCTAAACCAGTCCTGTCTTGGTGCCTGCTAAACCAGTCCTTTCTTGGTTCCTGCTAAACCAGTCCTGTCTTGGTTCCTGCTAAACCAGTCCTGTCTTGGTTCCTGCTAAACCAGTCCTGTCTTGGTTCCTGCTAAACCAGTCCTGTCTTGGTGCCTGCTAAACCAGTCCTGTCTTGGTGCCTGCTAAACCAGTCCTGTCTTGGTGCCTGCTAAACCAGTCCTGTCTTGGTGCCTGCTAAACCAGTCCTGTCTTGGTGCCTGCTAAACCAGTCCTTTCTTGGTTCCTGCTAAACCAGTCCTGTCTTGGTGCCTGCTAAACCAGTCCTTTCTTGGTTCCTGCTAAACCAGTCCTGTCTTGGTTCCTGCTAAACCAGTCCTGTCTTGGTTCCTGCTAAACCAGTCCTGTCTTGGTTCCTGCTAAACCAGTCCTGTCTTGGTGCCTGCTAAACCAGTCCTGTCTTGGTTCCTGCTAAACCAGTCCTGTGGCCCCCCACTGGCCGTCGTCAGGGATCAACCAGCAGACGCAATAAAAAGAAATATTGCTCTTGTCTGCAGGGGTGTCTGATCGACTTGTTAGCCGTTTCGATTACTTTGTGCTGCTCCACCCACCCACACCCCACCCCTCCCCTCGATCGATTACCTCGAAGGCTGCAAGCTAACACGGGGATCTTTGCTTTAATGGCTGCTAGCTGGCATAGGGATCTGAAACTGGTGTGACCATAGCTGGCATAGGGATCTGAAGCTGGTGTGACTATAGCTGACATAAGATGCTAAATACTTATGACCGATGTAACTGTTGAATTTTATCATAGCTGCTAGCTTAAATCTAGGCGGTAAGATTATTTCGGGAAAAGAGTGGAAGATTGCAGAGAGCCAACTTCAGCAAGGTGACGGAAGTCTGTCATCCATAAAAGTTGGATGTGAACATTGTAAAAGACTTGATGAGAAGAGAGCTAATGGTTTGTTGGTTAGTGAACGCAGAGGGTTTGGAGAGGATAATACTTCAAAATAAGAAACGGGTCAACGGGATGATGTAATTATAAATGACGCACGGAAAGCGATTAAAAAAAATATAGAATAACTTGTTTTGAGGTGAATAGTGATAAATTTACAGGTTTGTCTATTTTCGATAACATTTCAGGTGCGATTGAGAGCAACTGAATGAAACTGGGAGATCGGTGGGAGAAGTGTATTGACGTGATCCTTCTAATCGATGAATCACCTCCCTTTGGCAGCAAGTTTGGGGAGGGGGTGGGGGTGGGTTGCTTTGACACTGTCCTGATTTCAATTAGGGCTCAAAATATCACGACTTGCTTTTGGGTCTTTATATTCGTGTCGATTTATCCAGATTTCCGTTAGTGTAATTAAAATATAAACAGAGACTACGCAATGGTTGTGTGCAATGGTTGTGTGCAATGGTTGTGTGCAATGGTTGTGTGCAATGGTTGTGTGCAATGGTTGTGTGCAATGGTTGTGTGCAATGGTTGTGTGCAATGGTTGTGTGCAATGGTTGTGTGCAATGGTTGTGTGCAATGGTTGTGTGCAATGGTTGTGTGCAATGGTTGTGTGCAATGGTTGTGTGCAATGGTTGTGTGCATACCCAAATGGGTCTTTTTGGTTCTTTTCTTGTTTTTATTGCTGTTTTTGTTGTTGTTGTTTTTTTTAATCTTCTCAACATATTTGAAATATTATTGTCAACTCCTACACGTCTTCTGGATTGATTACATTCGTCAGTTCTTTCATACGTTGAAGCGTCGTACTATTCTCACTATCAATTAACAAACTCAACTCCTTTTCATAATAACTATAACTTTAATATCTAAGTAAATATAATAAACATCCTATCACTCCAAGGTTCCACTCAAGACTGCCGCACGACTAAAACATACGTCACAACACTGCATAGACAATACGTCACGACTCAGCATAAAAATACGTCATAAAGACAATGGCGGGAAGAGCGTTCACTAACTATAATAGTCAAGCGCGGGAAAAGCGTTCAACAACTAATGAACATAATATTGAGTCGCAACAATTCCTAATGAACGCTCATACTCGACAATTATGATTATGCTCCTTGCTTTAGGCTTATATTAATACACCTAACTGCCGCATAAAGATGCTTCATTCTCAGCAACGTGCCGTCGAACAAAATGGTTTCAAAACAGTCTGAATATAAACAGAACTATTTCTATCACGGGATACGTATAGTACAGTGCACTGATATCCATTTTCTTTATTCGGTGTAACGTTTCAACAGTAAACTTATTGGTCAAGCTTGATGGAATCATCACTGTTCTTTTGCCTCGCCAACTTTATCATCAAAACTTCTTACTATGCCATAGTAATGTTTCTAGCTACTACTGCCTTAGTTACATATCTACATAATTTATAACTCGTACATCTCTTTTGCTGTTCCCAGGTTCCGGTCAAATCCAGCTGTGGCAGTTTCTCCTGGAGCTGCTCTCGGACTCGGCCAACGCCGCCTGCATCACGTGGGAGGGCACCAACGGCGAGTTTAAACTGGTCGACCCTGACGAGGTGGCCCGGAGGTGGGGCGAGCGCAAGTCGAAGCCCAACATGAACTACGACAAGCTGAGCCGCGCCTTGCGGTACTACTACGACAAGAACATCATGACCAAGGTCCACGGCAAGCGCTACGCCTACAAATTCGACTTCGCTGGACTGGCCCAGGCCATGCAGCCGTCGAGCACGGACCCCTCCGCCTATAAATACCAGCAGGACTTCCTGATGTCCTCCTACCAGTACCATCACCACCACCATCATCACCCCCACAATCAGAAGCTCAACTACTTGAACCCGCACTCGCCCATCACAAACTCTGCCCCGCCCGGCCTGTTTCCCTCACCCACCGGCTACTGGCCGGGCAGCCCGGGCTCAAACCTCTACCACAACATTCCTAACCACCCCATGCCTACCCATCCCGGACACATGGCGCCGCCTTTGGGGCCCTACTACCCTTACGACAGATGGGAAGCTTGACGCATACCCTTCTAGTCTGGCGTAGCGTCCTCGCGATGGTCAGGCCTCCACCCCCAGCTTTTCAGGTCAGGCCGACCGGGAGAGAAAAAAAACAACTAAACATCTAGTGACCTGGTGCTGCCTTACATTACACGTATCATGAGTCAGCTGACTCCAGAACTCAGCTGAAATCAAGTTTACAGTGACGCTCATACTTCTAATGTATTCCTCACTCCCGGTTTGCTGTTTGCCAGATTTCCCGAATGCTTCAAAATTATTTCTTTCTTCTGCTTTGAATTCCTGCTCAATTTTTTTTTAAAGACGTTAAAGTTCAAGGAAGCATCTGGTGTAAACGGCATTTTCAGGCTGTCTTTAAATACGGGGAAAAACTGTCCAGGAGCCGTGAAATAAATTATGCTGTCTCACATTTATGTTCTGCTTTCCATCGTGCCAACTGTTCAGCGGTGTTTGAATAATGAAGAGTCGTCGAAAGAATTTGCCGGAAGTAAATATATATATTGAAAAAGTTGTTGTTAGCATGTCATGTCCTGTCCAGTCCTGGTTTGCTTCGAGAGATTGAAATGGCATGTTTGAAAAAATTAATATTTTCCTTATTATAAAGATGTAATTAAATAGTCTTACAGAATGTCAAAGCTGCAGATTATATATATATATATAAATATATGTACCCATAATCTCTACAACGTCTGGAATTTGCGACTTCTAATCGTTTTATTGCAAGTAATTTAGCGTTGAGCAGACAGGGTTTATGACAAAATTACTACAGATATATATATTTTTTGCAACTTGATGTTTTTGTGTCCCATATCGAACTAACAGAAATGTAAAATTAAATCGAATTGTCTAAATAATCGCAAATATAATGAGTACATAAAGGCGCCACGGTGTGAATGAGTTAGTAAGAAGCTTCTTTGTCTTTAATTTTGTCTTGTTTTCAAAGTAAGATGGTAAGATGTTCTCTTGAATACTGTTATAATCTCTATTCACTTTATATTGGACCACGCACCTTGTAAAAGTTTAGATTAAATGATTTGAAAACACTAGGACTACATTTTTCTCTAAAGTAGGCATCATTGACAACATGCATGACGAATTCATCGACCCCCCCCCCCCCAACCCCCAAACAAAAAAACAAAAAAACAAAAAAAATGTCAATATTTAAAACAAAGCCCCCCGACTACTAATGCCTCACTAAAAAATTTAGCGGGAATCTTAATACTGGGTGAAAAGGGGGGGGGGGGGGGGGGGTTATGAGGTGTGACGTAATAATGCAGTGTCAGGTGGACACGTGTCAACACATCCAGAGGACACACGTTGTCGGCTGATTCATACGATGGCACAAAACATCACTTTAAGAAAATGTGTTCTGTGTATAACAGAGTTAGTCATAATGCATCTTTCGATATAACGTTTTTGCTTATACATCTTTGAAATACAACTTTTCGTGGTTTTCATCAAGATTGTCATAATCTCTGTCAGACTCGATTCGTTTTCTGAAATTATGAAACAAAAAAAAAAGTCTTAAAATGAACTGTGGATTATTGGGAAATCACAAACCTTCGTTGTATTGGGACGAAAATATATTTTTTTTTTTAAAATAACATACGATTTTTAAAAACAGCACGTACATATGTTTGACTTCAACCTTTTAATTTTGTCTCATTCCGGTACCAAAAATGCTTTACTTAATGACTCGTAATGGATTTCATCTTCTGTGAAGTAAATTGTGATTGATTGTTTTGTTGTTTTTTTTTTTTTGTTGTTTTTTTAATTGATTAAACAGCCATTGAGGATTTGATTAAACGCTGAATATTTTAATTTGGTATCTAATGAATTTTCTAACTCCAACTTATAATCAGTGGCGTGGGATGGGGGTGGGGGTGAGAAGGGGTGGTCTACCCCCGGGCGGCACCTGCTTCTCTTTAAATGGGGTGGGGGGGCGGCATTCTCGACCAACTGCAAATTTCCAGAAATGTTCACAGAGAAGAGGAATGTGGAGATAACTTGTTAAACAAATGAGAGCTACACTCATGTGGACTAGATAGGGAGATAATCTCCCTCAAATTCCTAATTCAATTCAAAATGATAGACAATTTCTAATGTTAACATAGTACATTTTATCTTGCGCTGTACAAATGACATGTTTCCTTCCCAGCAAGTCTATCAAGTGTTGATTCATTCCTATGACACCCGTTTGTCTGAAACTTTAAGTTGATACCTCAAGTCAAAGTTACTTCATGTCAGCTCTTACGTCCTGATGTTTCATTTGCGTGGGTTGTTGTTGTTTTTTTGAGGGGGGAGGGGGGTTAAACCAAAGATTCAATTTGTAAAAGGTCAAATAATTCGGCGTACAACCCCAACTGCATCAGAAACTACCAAATCTCAAGTACGACCACTCTACTGCCAAACTTCAAGTACGACCCCCAACTGTCAAACTTCAAGTACGACCCCCCAACTGCCAAACCTCAAGTACGACCCCCAACTGTCAAATCTCAAGTACGACCCCCAACTGCCAAATCTCAAGTACGACCCCCAACTGTCAAATCTCAAGTACGACCCCCAACTGTCAAATCTCAAGTACGACCCCCAACTGTCAAATCTCAAGTACGACCCCCAACTGTCAAATCTCAAGTACGACCCCCAACTGTCAAATCTCAAGTACGACCCCCAACTGTCAAATCTCAAGTACGACCCCCAACTGTCAAATCTCAAGTACGACCCCCAACTGTCAAATCTCAAGTACGACCCCCAACTGTCAAATCTCAAGTACGACCCCCAACTGTCAAATCTCAAGTACGACCCCCAACTGTCAAATCTCAAGTACGACCCCCAACTGTCAAATCTCAAGTACGACCCCCAACTGTCAAATCTCAAGTACGACCCCCAACTGTCAAATCTCAAGTACGACCCCCAACTGTCAAATCTCAAGTACGACCCCCAACTGTCAAATCTCAAGTACGACCCCCAACTGTCAAATCTCAAGTACGACCCCCAACTGTCAAATCTCAAGTACGACCCCCAACTGTCAAATCTCAAGTACGACCCCCAACTGTCAAATCTCAAGTACGACCCCCAACTGTCAAATCTCAAGTACGACCCCCAACTGTCAAATCTCAAGTACGACCCCCAACTGTCAAATCTCAAGTACGACCCCCAACTGTCAAATCTCAAGTACGACCCCCAACTGTCAAATCTCAAGTACGACCCCCAACTGTCAAATCTCAAGTACGACCCCCAACTGTCAAATCTCAAGTACGACCCCCAACTGTCAAATCTCAAGTACGACCCCCAACTGTCAAATCTCAAGTACGACCCCCAACTGTCAAATCTCAAGTACGACCCCCAACTGTCAAATCTCAAGTACGACCCCCAACTGTCAAATCTCAAGTACGACCCCCAACTGTCAAATCTCAAGTACGACCCCCAACTGTCAAATCTCAAGTACGACCCCCAACTGTCAAATCTCAAGTACGACCCCCAACTGTCAAATCTCAAGTACGACCCCCAACTGTCAAATCTCAAGTACGACCCCCAACTGTCAAATCTCAAGTACGACCCCCAACTGTCAAATCTCAAGTACGACCCCCAACTGTCAAATCTCAAGTACGACCCCCAACTGTCAAATCTCAAGTACGACCCCCAACTGCCAAACCTCAAGTACGACCCGCCAACTGCCAAACCTCAAGTACGACCCGCCAACTGCCAAACCTCAAGTACGACCCGCCAACTGCCAAACCTCAAGTACGACCCGCCAACTGCCAAACCTCAAGTACGACCTCCCAACTGTCAAATCTCAAGTACGACCCCCAACTGTCAAATCTCAAGTACGACCCCCCCCCCAACTACCAAACCACAAGTTCATGTCTAGATTCTCCCATAATATAGTTTTGTTAATATTCGGGTCTCCATTGCTGAACTTGAGACCAAAAAACTAAGAATTAATTCATGCCAGGTTTAATTCACACCGATGTCCACCCCTCTGTCCCAGGTCCGTGGTCAGTGTTTGCTTTCGTGTTAATAATGGTCTATGTTTTGCTCTCTGTTAATTACATAAAAAGTTATATGTATTTATATATTATATTATATTATATTAAAAATATAATGATATGATTTTGTATTTATTTCAATGAAGCAGACAAAAAAATATTTTAATTTAACAGAAAATAAACACATACTGATTTTCAACTGAAATTTGTTGTTTAATAATGCATCAATGATGTAATATTGTCAGCAGACTATCTTCCTTTAAGTGTTGGTTTTTAAATAATTTTTATTTCTTTAATTTTTTCGTCATTAGAAAATTTTAAAAAGTTGTAAATATAGCAACTTTTTGTCTAATCAATAAGTGGAGCTAATATAGATATTTTAATTAGATGTTGATTTATTTTTTTTTAAATAATTTTGTGCGAAGTCATATATTTGAAACCATTACGTAGACTTGACTGGAGCTTAAGCTGTGAAATGGTTCCAACATTTTTTCTAGGTTCAGCTTTCTCAGGGGACAGATCTTAATCAGTCCAAATGTATTTGAGCCTTGAAATAAAATAAAATGGCGTTAAAGCCATTCTCCCCACCCCCCCCAAACTAAGTAAAAACTTGATCGGTTTAATTATGTTAAACAAGCTCCCCCCCCCCCCCCCAAACTAAGTAAAAACTTGATCGGTTTAATTATGTTAAACAAGCAGATTAAGTAAAATATTACTTCAAATACATTCACTTGAAACTGGTAGAAAAAGGATGTGTGGAAGTTATTAAAAGGTTATATCCTAAACAAGGTCAGCTTTTATAAATCGGTTACTTAAAATACGTATGATTACAAGTGTTTAACAAGTCCTGCTTGATTAGAAGTCCTACTAATTAAGAATTCCTGTTAATTTAGAATTCCTGCTGTTTACGGTCCTGCTGTTTAGAATTCCAGCTGCTTTAAAAGTGCTTCTGCTGGAAAAGTCATGTTGCTTTAGAAAGGCTTCTTGTTTAGAGACCCCTCTGCTTTAGAGGCCCTTCTGATTTAGAAGTTCTGCTGCTCTAGAAGTCCTACTTCTTTAGAACTGCGGAACAGTCCTGTTTGTTTAGAAGCCCTGCTCTTTAAGACGCACTACTGCTTTAGAATTACTACTCCTTTAGAATTACATGTCGCCTCTTGCTACCCTCTCGGATACCACATTGCAGTTAAGAGTTTTTTTGTTTTTTTTTAAATATGTTTTTACTGTTTTGTTCGCTGACGAAAGCTTCTGGCCGACACGTTCGTTGCTTTGTTGCGTCCTTTTTTTTCACGTTTTCCCAATACTTTTTTTTTTTTAGGCTCGTTTCCTTTACAAGATACTTTAGCGGCGTCTAGATGATAGCTTGTCGTTTACAATATATCTCAAGTAGAAAAAAAGGTGCAACTAATAAAACAAAGCAAATAGGAATAAGTTCATATGTCTTAAAGTAATCTACTCGTTAGTTGAACTCAGAGACGTTCAGCTCCTGTTGCCGACTCGATATCCATTATAGACCCATTTCAAAACAAGTGCTTCTAATATTTTCGGGAATTAAACAAAAACAACACACAAAAAAAAAAAAAAGAAAAACAACAACAATAAAACATCTCCTGTGAACATTTATTTAAAGATTTGACCCGAAAATACTCAATTCATTTGTCTTAATAAGATCACGTGATGCTCCTCTCTGTTGAAACTACTACTCAATTTTTTTTTAATTCCCAAGATTTTGTCAAAATATTTCCCAAGATTTCCCAAGATCATGAAAATATATATGAGTTTTTTTTGTTTTTTTTTTAAGAATCTTGGGAATTTTTTTTTTTAAAAGTGAGTTTTTGTCCTGAATGGTGTAGTGAATTCCCAAGATCTTGGAAAAATTCCCATATTGTGGCAGCCCTATTGATACTTGGTCATAACCGCTTCCAAAAACGCTGACGACAAGTGAGATCACACCATTATAAAATATTCGCAACTGCCGCCCCCCCCCCTCTCCCTCTCTCCGCCACCGTTTCCCCCAAATTCAACTTCTACCCTCTGATACCATCGCCTTTCCACCAGATGCTCGGCAGAAACCAACCGATTTTCACGAGTTCAAATACAACTTCCTTCGGTCCACATAATGGCCTCCTTTTTTTTCCCCTCCATCTCTCTCTCTCTCTCTTCTCTCGAGATTGGGACATCGCCTGGAAGTGTCGTGCCAAGGGGAATACTGTAACACCAAAAATAAAACACAAGCCAACTGGGCCAAAGACACACACACACACACACACACAAAAAAACTCAGGAAGAAATCCAATTTTCTCGGGCCGAGATAAACTCGCCTTTTCAAGACTATCACGGGAAAAGAAAATTAATCGCCGGCTATTTCTCTTGTCCAAGTTTTCCTGCCGAGAGCCAGATATCTATCTCGTAATGGCGCGGGGCGGCCAGGCGCCGCTCTTGGGGTATTCACCCTCCCATTTTCCCGTCTTTCTTTCGTCATAATTTAATTATCTTTTAGAGAAGGAGGTCGCGAATCCTTTCCCCCCTTTAGGTTCACTGCTCGGCGGACGCGCGGCCTGTGTCCCGTTCGATGTTTGTTTAGTCCTGCTGATCTAGAAGTCCTACTTGTTTAGACATCCTGCTGATTGAGAAGCCCTGCTGCTTCAGAAGTCCTGATGCTTGAGAAGTCCTGCCTGTTTAGAAGTCATGTTGATTTAGAAGTACTAAGCGTTAGAAGACCTACTGCTTTAGAAGACCTTCTGTTTTAGAAGCCTTTCTGTTTTAGAAGCCTTGTGTTTTAGAAGCCCTTCTGTTTTAGAAGCCCTTCTGTTTCAGAAGCCCTTCTGTTTTAGAAGCCCTTCTGTGTTAGAAGACCTTGGGTTTTAGAAGCCCTTCTTTTTTAAAAGCCCTTCTGTTTCAGAAGCCCTTCTGTTTTAGAAGACCTCTGTGTTAGAAGACTTTGTGTTTAGAAGGTCTTCTCTTTTAGAAGCCCTTCTGCTTTAGAAGGCCTGTTTCTTTAAAAGTACCGCAGCGTTAAAAGGTACTATTGCTTTAGACTTTAGAGGAACTGATGCCTTACAAGCCCTGCTTCTTTAGATGTCCTACTTGTTTAGATATCCTGTCAATTTAGAATTCCCTCTGCTTTAGAACTCCTCCTTGTTTAGAAGTCCTACTGCCTTACCAGTCCTGCTGCCTTAGAAGTCCTGCTTCTCGGTTCATGTATCAGCCGTTGAATGTTTGGTAACCGTCCTGTTTGACGGACACCCATGGTTAGAAAGCCGTATTAGCTTTCTTTCTTCCCAAGTTGTCTGAAAGATGACAATCAATCACGTGATCTCCTGTCACTGATGTTTGGTTCACATATCATCACACCACCGTACCAGATCTCGTTTATTCACATGAGCACCGCATGTGTGTGTCTCTCTCTCTCTCTCTTTCTCTCTCCCTTTCTCTAACGCTCTTCCTCTCTCTACTTGTCTCTCTACCACTCTCGTTCTCTCCCCCATCTCTCTACCTCACGTTCTTTCTCTCTTGTCTGCCTAAATCAAAGTTTCTTCTCTCCATCCGGCGCCCCGTCCGTAAAAAGAACCCCTGTGAAAATAACGGAGCACAAGACCGTGTTTGCCTCCAGAGACGAACATTTCCTTCCATTAATTGCCTGATGACGCCTGCCTGGAGTATGTTTGTTGACACCCCTCCTCACCCCCCTCCCTCCCCCAAATCTCTCGCTGGGGGCTAAGTATTGAGAATAGAGACGTGAATGAATTGGGGGTGGGGGGGTGGTCTTCAATAAATCTTTTCTAACCTCCAGCCCTGGTCTTCATTCACAGCATCGTGATGGCAGCACACGAACAACTATTTGGTGCACGGGCTATTTAAAACAAATCTCCTCACGAGGGTAAAATTAAACCTTTTACCCTCGTTTGTTAAGGTATACATTAGTGAAGGATTGTTTTGTCTTTGCTGCTGTTCTCTGTTGTTGTTTTTGTATCGCTGTTCTCAAAAAAAAAAAAGGGAAATAAGTAAAACAAAGTATGTGAAAACCTAAAAAAAAAAGAACGTGGCAAAACAACGAAGGTGGCGGCAGGAAGCCTTCGTCAGTGAGCAAACAACAGAAAACAAAAAAAAAAAAAATTAAAATTTTAAAAATAGCCATTAAATGAAAAGAAGTATCCAAGAGGGCAGCAGAAGAATTGTGGCCTCGAAAAGCTGTTAAACATCAAGAAACAAGTAGTTTACATTCTTTAGAGTAAAAGATATTAAACAAAAAAAAAAAAATTCGCGTGTGAGTAATGTTCAGACATAAGGATAAAACAATGACTCAATTTTTGTGTTTTTTTTTTGTGTAAAAATAGTTTCTTCTGCCATGAGAAAGTTACACAAATGTAAACACCAAAAAAAAGTATACAAAATAAATAAAATTGATGTATACCAGTTATTTATTTGTCCATATCTTCGTGTATTGATCAAATAATAACTCAGTGTTGCTACATGTAGACAAGACACTCATCACAGCGTCCTACCACTTCACAAGACAATCTTAACTGTGTGCTACCACTTCACAAGACAATCTTAACGGTGTGCTACCACTGCACAAGACAATCGTCACATCTTGCTACCAGCACACAATACAATCATCACTGTACTACCGCTGCACAGGACAATCATCACAGTGTGCTAACACTGCACAAGACCACCTCCAAGAATGACGATTCGCTTAAATACACCAGAATGCTCCAAAAAAATATTTCTGCCCTTTTTTTCCACCCGCCTTGGGGGTGACATCCATCTTCCCGGGGTCTGAGCATGCGTACAGCGCTTTGGGATTGGCCACTTCCTGTCTTAGGGTGGTCGAGGTCATTCACGCCTGATCTGGTAGCCAGATAGATCGTGGGAGATTTGGGGGGAGGGGGGGGTCTGAAATGGAGAAGTTTGGAAATAAGAAAGTTAACGCTTGTCGAATGAGAAATGTGTCGTATTTTTTATCATTGTTTTTTTATCCTGTATGAATCGATGAAATTGGTGATAATGGAGCTGTCGGTCAAGTATTAAACTGTTGATAATTAGAGCTGTCGGTCAAGTATTAAACTGCTGATAATTAGAGCTGTCGTTCAAGTATTAAACTGCTGATAATTAGAGCTGTCGGTCAAGTATTAAACTGTTGATAATTAGAGCTGTCGGTCAAGTATTAAACTGCTGATAATCAGAGCTGTCAGTCAAGTATTAAACTGTTGATAATTAGAGCTGTCGTTAAAGTATTACATTGTTGATAATTAGAGCTATAGGTCAAGTATTAAATTGTTGATAATTAGAGCTGTCGGTCAAGTATTAAATTGTTGATAATTAGAGCTGTCGGTCAAGTATTAAACTGCTGATAATAAGAGCTGTCGTTCAAGTATTAAACTGCTGATAATTAGAGCTGTCGGTCAAGTATTAAACTGTTGATAATTAGAGCTGTCGGTCAAGTATTAAACTGCTGATAATCAGAGCTGTCGGTCAAGTATTAAACTGTTGATAATTAGAGCTGTCGGTCAAGTATTAAATTTTTGATAATTAGAGCTGTTGGTCAAGTATTAAATAGTTGATAATTAGAGCTATCGGTCAAGTATTAAATGTTGATAATTAGAGCTGTCGGTCAATTATTAAATTGTTGATAATTAGAGCTGTCGGTCAAGTATAGTATTAAATGTTGATAATTAGAGCTTTTGGTCAAGTAAAAAAAATCTTTAATTATGATGAAGGCGGGTTGTATTTACATATTGTTGAGGGGAAAAAATGAATGGCTCCGTTTTTTTTTCTTCCATTTATACTTTTGTTTTGTGTTTGGTATATCATCTTGTTTGTTGTTCAGAACTCCCTGAAATATTTCTGAAAAAAAAAACGCTTTAAGAAACTTAATCACAAAAAATGTAGTTTTAATTAATATATATATTTTTTTTAAATACTCTTTTTAAAAAATCTAAACAATGAATGCCTGTAAAAAATTACAGTGACTTTCATATCAGAACATGACTCTGTATTAGTGATATTTAAATACGTAAAATTCAATAAATGACTGTGTTTCATTGGCATGCATTATCCAAAAAATATTAGGACAGCAGGATGAGTCTATTTTTTAATTATTATTATTATTATTATTATTATTATTTATTTTATTTTTTTTTTGACATTCAAGATCCCAGGAATGACAGAATCACATTAAAATTTTCCCTTACAATTCATCGCTCTTGGTCCTCTTGTTGATAGTTTGAGGTCCTCTTATTAATAGTTTAAAAACCTCTACAAGTGGCTAAGACTTACATATTTGAGACTTAAGTATCCCACACAACATTTATCCTGTCAATCAAAAAGTTGAAAACCGTAGTTTTAATATTCTCTATTTTTTAATTTTTTTTTTTTAAATTTGGGATTGCGTGTCTGGGTGGACGCAATTCTAACGGACTCTCTCTCTCTCTCTCCCTTTCGCTCTCTCTCTCTCTCTTTCTCTCGAAGCCAGTTTGCCACGGCGATAGATTGCATGCAGACACCACCAATCGCCGCTGAATCTCGGCGCCATAGACTGATCACGTGCATTGTAATATTCCCCCGAGTAAATCTAATCTACAGCTTGTCAAAGATATTCTGGTACGTTACATCTCCATTTAAACATCGCATTTCAGGAAAATAGATTTGGAGGGACTGTAAACAAGGGCGGGAGGGGGGGTGGGTTGGGGAGGGGGTGTTGACACGTGAACATGCAAATCCCTTGCTGCCCGCGACGAAGTGTCCTTCTGCCATAAAAGAGTCTTAGTTCTGTGTGTGGGGTATTTCGAAATCCTTCTTCTTCTAACATTGAGTTTCATATCAATATCTACATCTCAAACGGGGCGTCCCTATGGCAAGGTAATCCACGATTAGAATGAGAGCCTTGTTTTTTAGCTGGGGGAAAAAAAGTTGTACACGATCTTAGTTACTGGCAAGCATGGGACACACGCACCCTGGGAAAATAACGGTCATTTTTTTTTTTTCGTTTTTAAATGCTACGATCAAAGGGTGAAAGTCTAAAGTGAACACAATTCAAGTGTGGAATTATGGAATTTAGTCCATCCAATGAACAGTTGCTTGGAGTAGTTTTAAAAAAGTAGTTTTTAAATCAATTTGTGATGTCATTTATTTATTTGTCGTTGGGGTGGGGGTAATCCAATACATCGAATAGAAGAACAAAGTTTACCCAGTGCGTTCACCTTGTGTTTGTTTATCGATTCTTATTTGCTGCCACTCCACGAGATCTCGCAGCGGAAGGCGGGACACCAGCGAGATCCAACCGGGGTTGGGGAGTAGGGAGGGTGGAATTGGAAAGGAGAGAGTGGGAACGGAATGGGGGGGGGGTGGGGGTGTTTGGGGTGGGGGGGGGGGGGGGGGGGAGTTGGGAGGGGGGGGGGGGGGGGGGGGGGGGGGGGGGGTGGGGGTGTTTGACGCGTGTCGCTTGACCTCACTTGCCAAATTACAAAAAATGATCTCATTAGAGTTACTGAAAATGTAGAAGGATGTGGTCATTTAGGTATTTTATTTTTGTCACTCTGGATAGTCTTGCAAATTTAACCCCAAAATTGAAATTGTTTACATGTTTCATACAAACGGAGATTTAACTTGGTTGATTCTATAATTGATCAATTTTGTTTCGCCATTTCCTGCAAACAATTCATCGGGCATCGCTATAATATTAATAGTGATTTAAGCATTTAGTTTTTTTTTAAATTTCCCAGAAATGATGTCACACCACCGGGGCGTTGTGGGTTGATGGAACTCATTAGCTGAAGGAGCCATTCTTGTGTAGGGGGAGGCCGACTCCGTAGGTTAAAAACTCTCCAATAAGAACCGGAAGGGGAGGTAAACAATACGTAAACTTACGTGGACTGGAGTTAAGGTTCGGTTGTGAACGTTAAAATTCCTAGCGTCTTTTTTGTTCAGTGGAATTATCCGGAACATAAATCAGGGACCTAAAATATATATTTTTTTTAAACTAGTTTAAAACGAAACGAGATGCATATTAATTTTTCAAAAAGTAGTTAACTCATTCCAATTGAATATATATATATATATATATATATATATATATATATATATATATATGTGTGTGTTTTATAAAGAGATGTATATTAATTTTTCAAAAAGTAGTTAACTCATTCCAATTGAATATATATATATATATATATATATATATATATATATATATATGTGTGTGTATTATATAAATAATATAGATTATATAGTGTATAAATTATATATTACAAAATAGTTAAGTGTTTCAATTAAGAAAAATTGTTCCTTCCATTTATTTTAAATTTTTTTCACCGAATAAAGAAGTTTTCCTTTCTTCTGCATTCTCGCTCAATATTCTGTGTCACCATTCCGTCCAAAGTTGCCAAATCCTCTTCTATTCTAGTGTTCACTTTACGAGAAGATCCTTTACACACTACTTGTGACCCGGGATACTAATGAACCTGCCTGAAATGAATGTCCCCAACTCCCCCCCCCCGCCCCCGCCCCCACACGCACGGGGCCCCCGCGGCAGCAAGGTTACAATAATTGCACCGTTAACCCCGGGACAGAAAGAGTTAATTTTGTTCTAGCCTCCATGACACCACGTGCCCCCTGACAAAGACCGGCGTGTGGGTTGGGAAGAGGGGCTGGGGTGGAGGGAAAAGAGGGGGTCTCGTCAAACGTCAAAAGGGGGGACAAATCTATCAGCCGAAACGGGCGGTAATTGAAAGACCTGGCTTTGAAAATTAACTAAACAAAGCACTCGATGAAACGCCAGGAAAAAAAAATTGGCAACCGATATGTTTCCATGGAATGTCAGCGATATGTTGTCGACACGTCAAGTGTCAATAAGGGACTTCTTGACAGCGATGTCTGGGCTAAAAAAAAAGACAACAGCAAAAAACTCGCTGTTCTCTCATTGTCTGTGGACGTGAACAATTTCGTATCAAAGAACGCGCAAGGCATTCCCTCTTATTCAAGTCTGTATCGATAAATATAGCGCTGTGCCAACTGATTTGATGACGGTGTAAAAGTGCATGACTTGGGAAAGATCTTCTTTCTGAACTATTTGTATGCATTAAAGAGCCACTTTTAAAGGCTATGCTAGGCACCAAATAAGAAATGTTTTAGCTTCACGCACACTCAAAATTAACAACATAGAGGAAATCTTAAGTGATGAAAAAATAGATCCGCTGTGCCGAGATGATTGCAGAGCGGTATCCTATAGCATGTAACATACTACTCAGGGTACGTTGCTAAACCTTTTTTTTATTAGTGTAACTCGTTAAATTTATCTAATTCATGACTCCTCTGTGCTGGAAAGTAACATTTAGTTTAACGTGTGTATTCACGAAATGGTTAAGTCGGTTTGTTTCGTTACAAGCCGACTTATGTTATATATATAATATATATGTCTGTATATTCATTATCATCATCAGTGGCGCTACAGTAAATGTAGGGCCCTGGCTTGCTCCACCACATCCTTCCATTCAGTTCGATCCTTGGCTTTCCGCCTCCATGCGCAAACCCCAAACTGGTGCAAGCCCTTCTCTACATCGTCGATCCATCTCAGCCTTGGGCGACTGGTGAGTTGTCTGCCCTTAGGTTTCTGCATGTATATCACTTTTGCTGCTCTACAATCCGGCATGCTTTCAATATGTCCTGTCCAGCGTACCCTGCATTTTTTTATTGTTGCGACTGTGGGTGGGTCTGTATAGATATGGGAGTTGAGTAGATTACAGTCATGTAATTGTGACATTCATTCATGTTGAAATAACTCACGGGTATAGGAAAGTGAACGATTTTGTAACGTTCTAACCAGTTTATGACAGAAATATGTGGCGTAACATGACTCCTGTCTGGAGCCACATGACCCCTGTGTGGAGTCATATGCGGAGAAAAAATACAAATGTCTGAAGTATTTTATTCACAAATTGTTTCAAAGCCGGTATTAGGAAACTTAAATTCCAATCTGAATAGTAGAGAAATCGTGAGTACCGGGTTGTCCCGTTGCAATCTGAATAGTAGAGAAACCGCGAGAACTGGGTTTTCCCGTTCCAATCTTAATAGTAGAGAAATCGTAAGTACTGGGTTTTCCCGTTCCAATCTTAATAGTAGAGAAATCGTAAGTACTGGGTTTTCCCGTTGCACACCAGAAACGATCTGTGCTCCTAATTTGGATGGCATGACCGGGGAGCTGGAAATATCAATGGAAGGGGATTAAACCTCCTCAGGGGTGTTAGGATAAATGTGGGGTCATGGTGATGATGGGGTTGGGGGTGCTGGGCTAACGAGTTAATGGGGCGGGATTGTGCGATTTGGAGAAAACATTTTTGTGTGAAAGGGTGTTGACGGAGGAGAAGAAAAAAAGGGCGGGGGGGGGGGCGGGACGGGACGGGACAGAGAGAAACAGGGAAAGAGAGAGTCTGTAAATGAGGAAGTGTACGTGTTGTGGAGCTTTCAGTAGTGGATAAGGGTAAGAATGAATGGATGGATGATTAAGAAATAGAACAGGCCGTTTGGAGTAGAGGTTAAAGAGAGGGAAGAGAGAGTTAGGGGGATGGTGTTATATGTGTGACTGCGAGAAAGGCTCGAGATGAAAATAGAGAAAGAGAGCGAAAGGGAGTGAAAGGGAGAGAGAGAGAAGGAGAGATATAGAAGGAGATGAAGAAATTATAGAAAGACTCGAAAAGAAAATAGAGAAAGTGAGAGAGACAGACAGACAGACAGACAGACAGACAGACAGACAGACAGACAGACAGACAGACAGACAGACAGACAGACTGTTATAGAGAGCTTGTTTACATATTTCTCGTGCGTGCCCTCTGATTGACCCCGCATGAGACGCTGTGTTCACAAAGGGGTGTGGCTTAGGCCTTTGAATTATTCTTGTTTACACCGCCAACCACTAAAAATAATTAATCTGTTCCAAATAGTATTTTGTAGAATAAATGGGATTTTTCTACAAATGCCTTGTAGCTGCTCGAAGGCAGGGCTTAGGCGTCGGTAGATCCACCTATATAAGGGATTGACAGGCACGGACGAAGGGAGATTTTTGCAGATAAATTTTCTTAACATTACGAGGCGTGTTTTATTCTTTGTGTATTTGTGAGCTTATATGTGTTTATTTCGCATTATTTATTGGCACATTATTCTAACTGTGTTAACTGTGTACCGGTACAAGATCTACCATACTGTAAGTTGAAGATTGTAATTATATTTTTATTTTCTTTTGTAATTATCTTAAGACATAATAAATCTTAATTAATTGTAACTAAAAACTGTTTTGGGTCGTATCTTTAATATTGTTGATTCTATGGTATCGTCCTTTGTTAGGCACTGTTTACAACGAGCCAATTAAAATTAAAATAGGAGATTAATTTCTCCCAATACAAGTCAGTGCATAACACAGACAGACAGATAGACAGACAGACAGACAGACAGACAGACAGACAGACAGACAGACAGAATCAATACGAAAAAATATATCCTAAACTTTTAAAATAAAACAAATTTCTGCCCCAATTTGTTACAAAGGCGTTCAAGTTTAACAAACATCCAAGTTACAAACATTTGCAAGTTTGTGAATGAATTTAAATTGTTTTCTTTCATTCTGAAAGGTCAACTCATTTCCATCCCTAATTAGTGAACAATCGCCGAGTGGACACTACTGACGTGGTGGTCGTCTGCTTGAAATAGGATCCTGAATTTCTTTGACTGTGGGGACATCAAAGGTCGAGCGCTGTCTTTAATGAAATCGTCGGCGCTCGTAAAGACCCTAATTACGGCTAATATTGCGGGCAGCTGGTCGCACTAAGTGGTCCCAACGGCTGGCCACTGTCAAGGACTGGAATGTTTACACGCATAACTAGCAGCCAAGGGGTGACCCCTGGTGACCGGTGACCACATCAAGCTTGTTAATGTGTGGAGAATTTCAAGACATCGATTTTTCAGCTTCACGGTGCAATGAACGTAAGTTCCGTTATATCGACGAGGTGACCACTGAAAAGATGCAGTCACCAGGAGTTCAGGTAAACGTCTTGGTAACCGCTGCAGGGCAATGCATATGGCGCATTGAGAAGAAGAAAGAGTAGGGTTATGTCTCTTAGACTGAAACGTAGACATTCACCGTGCTGTGCATTTTGTGGGAGGAAGGCGCTCTGCCTTTCAAAGTTGAATGTCGGTGTCTTTTCTATGAAAGCTATCATCATCAGTGGCACCACAGCCCATGTAGCGCCCTGGCCTACTTCACCACATCCTTCCATTCGGAACGATCCATGTATTTCCGCTTCCATGCGCGAACCCCAAACTGGTGTAAATGCTTGTCTAAATCGTTGATCCATCTCAGCCTCGGGCGACCGGTGAGCCGTCTGCTACCAGGTTTCTGCATGTATATCACTTTTACTAGTCTACATTCCGGCATTCTTTCAATATATGCTCACCAGCGCAGTCTGCCTTTCTTTCATTGTTGCGATTATGGGTCGGTCTTTGTACAATTTGTATAGCTCTTGGTTTGTACGGATTCTCCAGACACCATTTTCTATCACTGGGCCGTATATCTTCCTGAGGATTTTTCCTCTCCCATATATTGAGAAGGTTCTCTGCTTTTCTGGTAAGGGTTCAAGGAGTTTGGTGACATTATCATTTCTTTTGTCTTCTGTTCATTTACACCAAGACCAGCTTGACTGAGACATTTTCTTAGCAATTTGTCACTGAGGCGAACTATGAAAACTATACAGACTGCAAACTCACGATAATTCCTTAGCAAAATTTACCGCTTTTAAAAAAAGTGAATGAATTGTTTCACAATATGAATGGTGTTCATCGTAATGATTTCGAACAATGCTGAACTAGAACAATTGTGAACTAGAATAATTCTTAACTATACAAATTCTGAGCTAAAACCATTCTCAATTAGTAAAGTCTGAAGTAGAGCAATTCTCAGCTAGAACAATTCAATTCTCAACTAGAACAATCCTAATTTTTTCTACAACAGGACTGACAAATGCAAACTGAAAACTACCTTTGGGTTAAGGGCGCTGATATGAGACCTGTGACAAAGAGAGATCAATGTCGTTCGACAATCCGCTTGTCTCCGCCAGCAGGACATACGTATATCGAAAGCTAACAATAGTCACCACTTTTATTTTACCCTTGGGTCAGCTGGAATATCTCACGAAGGGAATCACCCTCACTAAAATTAATATCTAAATGAAACTATAAAGAAAAAAAAACTATTCACGCATGTCAAGTCAAACTTGCAAGAAAAACTTAAAAATAATTCACACATTCCAATGACATTTGAAAGATGAAGTATTCATACAAATCCAGTGGCTTAATTTATTTTGATGCACACTTACATCGTGACTGTGATTATAATGTCCAGTGTTATGATGTATTACGATTTGCCATGCGATAATGATATGTGAAAGTAGAGCTAATCAAGTTCCTTTCTGTATAACAACAAAATAAATCTCAGCGCGGTTGTAGCGAGCCAATTATTTATTCCCCGCAGTCCGGGCCAAAAAAGAAGAACGAAAGCAGAAGTAATTAATCATGATTAGACGAGCCTCGTTCAGTTGGAGGATGTTCCGGGTTACGGTTATTGTTGATGGCGGAGCTGGCCCCCCCCCCCCTCCGCCCCCCCCCCGGGAGGCGGGTTTGTTTAGACCGGTGGCCTTTGACTACATTCGTCACACATCGGTCACATTAGTGACCCGCTGATGATATTCATGACAGATTGACAATATTTTATTTTTTTGTGAGAAGGTGATGGTATTTGTTACAAATTAACCATATTTGATTGTTTGACACTTTGATGGTATGTGTGACACCTTGATGATATTTGTGACACTTGGATGATATTTGTGACACGTGGATGATATTTGTGACACTTTGATGATATTTGAGACACACTGATGATATTTGTGACTCATTTATGATATTAGTGGCTCATGGATTATATTTAGTTTTATGACACTTTGATGTTTTTGACACATGTATGATATTTGTGACACAGTGATCACATTATGTTTTATGATACACTTACTGCATTTAATTTTGTAACACCCTGACCACATTTAATTTTGTAACAATATGATCACATTTAATTTCGTAACACCCTGAACACATTTAATTTTGTAACACCCTGAACACATTTAACTTTGTAACACCCTGAACACATTTAATTTTGTAACACCCTGAACACATTTAATTTTGTAACAATATGACCACATTTAATTTTGTAACACCCTGAACACATTTAATTTTGTAACAATATGACCACATTTAATTTTGTAACACCCTGACTACATTTAATTTTGTAACAATATGACCACATTTAATTTTGTAACACCCTGAACACATTTAATTTTGTAACAATATGACCACATTTAATTTTGTAACACCCTGAACACTTTTAATTCTGTAACACCCTGAACACATTTAATTTTGTAACACCCTGAACACATTTAATTTTGTAACACCCTGAACACATTTAACTTTGTAACACTCTGACCACATTTAATTTTGTGATGAGGGGTAGCGCGACTACAGACGTGACAAGGACATATGATCGTACGTGGGTGCCACATGTTTGAGTGTCTGTATCGCTGATTTGTGGGCAACAGAGAGAGACCTGGAGCAAAGAAAGCATATGGAGGTGAGAAGGAGAGAGGGGAATAGAGAGATAGATAAAGAGAGCGAGAGAGAGAGAGAGAAATTCACAGAGATAGATAGATAGATAGAGAGAGAGAGAGAGAGAGAGAGAGAGAGAGAGATTAGATAGATTAGATAGATTAGATGAATAGATGGATAGATGGATAGATGGATAGATGGATAGATGGATGGATGGATGGATGGATGGATGGATGGATGGATGGATGGATGGATGGATGGATGGATGGATAGATAGAGAGAGAGAGAGAGAGAGAAAGAAAGCGGATAGTGTAGTGATCATTTATTTTTCTACATAATCTAGTAATAGAGTGTCATGCTTCAGTGTAGAGAAGGAAATTTTCAGGCTTATTTTCAAGAGTTCTCGGTAGAGATTTTAAAAAAAACACAAAACCACACAAAAACAAATTATTTAAGAGACAAATATTTTTAAAATAATAAAAATACACTTCAACCAGTTCTAAATAACATTTTGACTCATCAAACCCTAAACAATATAAGATTTAAATGTAATAAATATCAATAATGAATTTCTTCATCAACGCCCTTTTCTATAAGCCCATTCGTAAACAAATGTCCGGTCACAACAAAATCGTTTTAAAGCTATTTTAGCTCCCCCGTGGTGGAGAGGTTATGAAATTGTTTTGTTAATGGTCTAAGAGATGGAAAGAAATCAAAAAGCACAACCGGATTAAATTGAATGTGTGCGTACTGAGTGACGTCATGTTCATTAATTTACCCCCTCCCCCCCCACCTCCTTTAACCGTCGTAATGGCGGCCTTGATGACGTCAATAATTGTACCACGGAGCCAGCCCGTTAACAGTTCACACCTGGTTAATTGGATTGCCAGCCAGTGGGGGGGGGGGGG
>CAXITT010000047.1:233770-247468 GCA_964033795.1 Lymnaea stagnalis | reverse complement strand
GGGGGGGGGGGGGGGGGGGGGGACGGCCGTGTTGGTTTTAATGTTGTGTGCCGTGATCTGTCCAGAACCAATGGCGTCTCGGTTTCAACCTCGCATCGCAAAAAGTTTTTAAAAAAAAAAAACAAAAAAAAAACAAGACACATTTGGTGGCCATATCTATTTGCTATTAATTATACATTCAATATTGTCAAACTATTTCACTGTCAACTTTTAGAAGGAAAAAAAAATTGTCTAGTTAATTAATTGTTGTTTTTTAAGACGGGCTAGTTTTCAATTGGCTGCTTTTTATACAGCCTTATGTTATGATCACTTTTTTTCTACCGCTTCTATATTCATATTCTTTATTTCTTATATAAGCCATATTGAATTCTCTCACTTTTTTTTGGGGTGGGGGGAGTGGGGTGGGGGGGGGTCATTACTCGTAATTGGCAAATCATTACTAGAATTAAATTGGTTTCTAAACATTTTTGTATTTTTATAAAATAAAATTTCCATTTCATAATTTTTATCAGTTAGTTTAAGTTAAAATTATGATCGCTTGTTAGTCCTATCAAAAAGTTACTCTCTAACGTCTTAATATTGTTAGCTGTAGGATTAATGATCATCTGAACTCTGATAGACCCAGTCTTTTATTTTTAATAACCCTAATCCTCATATCGTAAAGAGCGGCGTACAGACCACACCTGAGACAAAACAAGGCTTAAAATTAAGTCTAATTTCAAAGATAACAAATATATTTTGCTAATACCAGCTTAAAGTAACCTAAAAAAAAAAAAATATTTTGTCAAAACAACCTTAAAACCCCCCCCCCCCCCCCCCCCAAAAAAAAAAAAAAAAAAAAAAAACATTTCAAAAAAGTAAAAGATTACATGAATGCTAAATTTAAAATTTCCTAAAAATATCAATAAGAGTCACGTATTGTCTCGTCTCCACTCATGAAACCTTAACGGCCTTAGTGGAGCCTTAGCCTCAGTGAAGCTCTAGCCTTAGTGAAGCCTTATCCTCAGTGAAGCCATAGCCTCGGTGAAACCTTAGTGAAGCTTTAGCCATAATGGAGCCTTAGCCTCAGTGAAGCCATAGTGAAGCCATATTCTTAGTGGAGCCTTAGCCTTAGTGGAGCCTAAGCCTTATTGGAGCATTAGCCCCAGTGAAGCCTTAGCCTTATTGGTGCCTTAGCCTCAGTGAAGCCATAGCCTCGGTGAAACCTTAGTGAAGCCTTAGCCTCACTGAGGCCATAGTGAAGCCATATTCTTAGTGGAGCCTTAGCCTTAGTGGAGCCTTAGCATTATTGATGCCTTAGCCTCAGTGAAGCCTTAGCCTTATTGGAGCATTATCCTCAGTGAAGCCTTAGCCTTATTGGAGCATTAGCCTCAGTGAAGCCTTAGCCTGAGTGGAGCATCGTGTCTTGTTTGAGCCCCGATCATGATGATGCATCGGTCTTAGTGAGACCTAGTCTTGGTAGAGCATTGGTCTTATTGTGGCCTTAGTCTTGTTGGAGCCTCGGCCCCAGTGGAACTTCAGCCTCTCTGTAACATCAGGCTCAGTGGCGCGGAGGCCTTAGTTCGGGCTCGGCCTCGCGTTGCCATAACAGCTTATGAGAGGTCACTATAAATCAGATCTGGAAGGAATAAAAAAAAGGGGGGAGGAGTGGTGGAAGCGGTGGGGGTCAAAATTAAAATAGTACCTTGTAAATATGATATCCTATTCCCAATCAATATTGATCTCATAACTTTGACTATTCACTGTATGAATGCTCTGGCTTCTATAGTAGCACTGAGCTTGCATGGGGCTTAGGGAGAAATGGTAATGTGTGGGGGGAAGGGTGAAAGGGTCACACCGCTTGTGCGCCCTACCAGACTCATCACTGATGCTCGTAGAACAAAAGACAACAACCAGGGGGCACAGAAATATGAATACTCAATGGTCGATTCAGACTAGTTTCTAAAAGATGGATGCCATTCAGTCCCTAGCGTTTCCAGTTGGTTTTCTTTTCTTTTTTTTAAATTTGTATTTGATCTGATCCTTTTGCTCTTTTAAATTTATGTTTTAATTTTTTCAATAATTGTTTTTTTAATTATAAATTTTTGGGAGGTTTTGTTTATGTTTAACACCGACAACAGAGGTTTTGACATACTATTTCATCGTATCTTTTCACAGCGTAATGTGAACATACAACCAGATTGAGAGCCGTGATACTAAATTTTTTTTTTTTTAAATCATATCATTTTCCATAATGTTCACCATAGAATTTCAGCTGAACTCTGTGGATGAAAAAGAAATGCAAATGAAAGAGAAAGACAGATGATTGCAAAGAATTATATTTTTAAAAAATAATATTTTTGTAGCTGTTCCTGGACACACGAATACTGACTACACTATTTCAAGGGTTGAAGAATGCTCTTAGAATATGTTATTTTGTTGTATGTCGTTTCTGTCAGGATCACACATTTGTACTCGAATTAAGTGTGAACTTTTTTTTTTTTTTTTTTTTTTTTTTTTTTTTTGTTTTTTTTTTTTTTTTTTTTTTTTTTTTTTTTTTTTTGCAATCCTCAAATGAACCTTTGTCTGCTAAAGCAGCTCCATCCCTGAATGTGCCAACAGAAACGCTCTGTTCTAAGATGAGGCGCAGGCGACAGCTCCACCAATGCCACCAACACTGTGTGCGCCAACAGAAAAGCTCTGTATTCTAGGGGGGGGGGGGGGGGGAATAAATTGGTTGACGGGTCAGCTGGAGGCAAAATGGCGGTTCTTATTGGAATCTAGAGATCAGCACCCTATTGAGCTGTCCATTCGGGTCACGCCTGCCCCATCACGTGATTGATCGCCGAGCTCCCTCTGGTGGGGAAATGTGGTTAGGGAGTCCCAGCGCATAACTGTTATCTCTGAAGGAAGAAAATTAATGACCTTTCTTGACTTCTGATCGCTATTCATTTTAAACGCCGACTGAGACTATCCTCTTGTGAACGGAAGCTAAGACTATCTTCGTGTAGACTGAGGCTAAAACTATCTCGTTGTAAGTGGAAGTTAAGACTATCTTCTTGTAAACGGAAGCTAAGATTATTTTCTTGTAGATGGAAACTAAGACTATCTTACTGTAAATGGAAGATAAGACTATTTTCTTTTAAAGCGAAGCTAAGATTATCTTCTTGTAAACCGAAGCTAAGACTATCTTCTTTTAAACGGAAGTTAAGACTATCTTCTTGTAAACGGAAGCTAAGACTATCTTCTCGTAAACGGAAGCTAAGACTATCTTCTTGTCAACAGAAGCTAAGACTATCTTCTCGTTAACGGAAGCTAAAGCTATCTTCTTGTCAACGGAAGTTAAGACTATCTTCTCGTTAACGGAAGCTAAGACTATCTTCTTGTAAACGGAAGCTAAGACTATCTTCTTGTCAACGGAAGCTAAGACTATCTTCTTGTAAACGGAAGCTAAGACTATCTTCTTGTCAACGTAAGCTAAGGCTATCTTCTTGTCAACGGAAGCTAAGGCTATATATACTGGGCAAGCTGTCACTTGATAGTAATATGGTAACACACGTTTTGCGTTAAACCCCCAGTTAGTGCACTAACACGTACACGGCCGCTGAAATCTGAAAGTAGTGCTGGGAACTATTCAGGAAAGTCTCACTCATGCACAGCGGCTGACCACGCCGCGATCAAAACGTGACCACCAGGTAACTTGCGTCCTTCTCTTGGTTCCGTCTCTGATGTAGTCGCAGTCCGATAGGTCAGAATGGGTCCTAACTCAGGGAGACCTAGTCTGACCCGCTGGATTTTGGCTCAAACAGACTTTTAAAAAAAAAGCTTTAAGTTGTTTTTTTTTTAGCCATTCCACATGTCTGTCTTGCCGCTCCCTAAGTAAGACATGTTAGGTCCATAGTGTCTTGAGTACATTTTATCATAAGTTATTGATGGGGGATTCGTTTTCATTGCTGATTATATTAAGTAGTTTTTTTTTTTTTTTTAAATTACTTTTCGAGTTCATTGAATGAGCACCTTAAAAATGTTATCGCCATAGTTAGACATACTGCCACTTGATATGTCTTTTGTAGATTCGATGTGTGTGTGCGTATGCAACTAACAGCTATACTTTAAATGAGCCTATAGTTACACATGGTGAAATGCACTAGCCCTCTAAAGTAAACCTTTTAAATCAAGAGTGCCATACTTTGAATAACCTGTTTAATCCAGATTTATTCCCCATGTTTATTGAATGATTGTTTTACTATGGTTAACATGTAAAACATCCTTCATCCAAAGTTCTCCATCATGTGTATTGCCAGTTACGATTACTTAATGTTTGCCACTTTAAATAACTTGTACTTTACATGAATCTTTTCAGATATTCTCCAATCTATTTCGCTTTTTACTGCTTTTACAATAGTCTAAGAACAAATAAAGCTTTAATCCTCAAGATTACACTTTCTTTTTATTAATGGGCAACCAAGTTTTAAATCTGTCAGTCTCCACCGACCACTCACCAATGGGCACACGGCTACATTATTTTAAACCCGGACTTTCTTATCTTATGCGGAAACTAAGACTATCTCGTCTTAAACAAAAACTAGGACTGTCTGATTTTAAACTGACATTACTTGGAGCTTAGAATATATATATATATTTTATTTTTTAAAATGAGACTCTCTGTAGCTCTGTTGCTTATTTTAGACTTAAACACTGATTATCTTATTTTAAACAGAAACTAAGAATATCTTATATCCATAATTACTACGCGCTACGAGACAGAGAATATAGCCACTGGTTGAGACATGCGCAGCTCATCTCACGGTGGGGCAGGTAAAAATCTATCTCAAGGTGACACGTATATAATTCATCTCACAGTATGGCGTTTACAGCACATTTCATTGTAGGACATGTAACCCATCTCCCGGTGACGCATATAATATTTTTCCGATGATGATAGGCGTAAACTGTATCTTGATGGATAGCTCCTGCTTGACTTATTGATCAAAACTAGAGTTGTGTAATCAACATATCATCATGATAGATTAGACCCAGTGTATTTTTAAAAAACCAAAACCAATGTGCAGTAATTAGACAGAAAGTAATGCAGAAAAAGCTGCACGCTAATAACAATTCGAGACAAGGTGACGTCATTACTACTTGACTTTAACGTCATCGTTACTTGTGTACACTGTCCCTCCTTAGCGTTTGACTCATCCACATCTCTGAGACTAACATGGCGACGAGTTCCTTACTTGTGTACTCTGAGCCTCGTTAGCGGTGTACTCATCCACATCTCTGAGACTAACATGGCGACTAGTGCCATACTTGTGTACACTGACCCTCTTAAGCGGTGTACTCATCTACATCTCTGAGACTAATCTGGCGACAAGTCCCTGTCATCAAAATAAATATATCGCCAGACGAACAATAAATTATAACTGATAGCTGGCAGAGCAATGAGTGAGGTCACGGTAGTGCATTCTTCCAGGCTGGCAGCTCACGTGGCAACCTCTTTAAACTTAACTTATCTTGACCTGCACACGGGGGGGGGGGGGGCATTTAGAATTCAGGGAAAAAAAGGTGGGCTGGGGTTTTGAAATCGACTCCACGGATTCTGTCAAATCAGAACCCTAGTCAAACAAAGAGGTAACGTTTACACGGAATAGAAGGTTCAAGACTGTGTCTCCAAGGCTTTCTCCTAACACTGCTTGCAAAGACGTTTATATTTCTATACTTAATGAGAGGACGAACATTCAGAGAAATGAGCTTAACTCCTTACGTGGAAAAAAAAAATCAAGCCTCTTTAGAATTTTAAATTAAGATTAATCAATGAAATAATCCATGATAGTGCTGTAAATCGGGGGGTATTGGATTTTGAAATGGATTTCATTAGCCAATCATAGACTTGGATATCAAAGTTCTTTGGTACGGCGGATGAGATCCTGCAGAGTTTAGGAGAAGGGGGTGGGGCTGTACATTATTTTAAAGTGAGGATAAGCGAGCGTAAGAAAATAGGCTTCCACCGGCGTCCCCCGGTAACTTCCGGCCATGCGCAGGAGCTGCATTCCGTGAGCGGAAGTCGTAGTGAGGACCTTCTTCCGGTCGCGAGCCTGCACACTCTTGTAAAAGAGAAACAAGCCCTAATGTATAGATGACGTCACATCCTGTTGGTGTAAGAGATACTGTGCCGTGTAGAATGCCCTGGTCTTTGATCAAGCATCCGATATTTTTTTTTTGTCAATGTGCTTCGTGTGTCCGTGATTGTGCTGGTCTGATTGTGGAGGGGAAGACTTTGTCATGGGATGATTGTGGGTAGCGATAACGTTGAACTGATTGAAAGACTCCAAGTTGGTGGTCTGATTGTGTATGTGTGTGTGAGGGGAGACATTGTCATGGGATGATTGTGGGTAGCGATAACGTTGAACTGAATGAAGGACTCCAAGTTGGTGGTCTGATTGTGTATGTGTGTGGGGAGAGACATTGTCATGGGATGATTGTGGGTAGCGATAATGTTGAACTGAATGAAGGACTCCAAGTTGGTGGTCTGATTGTGTGTATGTGTGGGGGGGGGGAGGGGCATTGTCATGGGAGGATTGGGGGTAGTGATAACGTTGAACTGAATGAGGGACTCCAAGTTGGTGGCCTGATTGTTTTGTGTGTGTGGGGGGAGAGAGATTGTCATGGGATGATTGTGGGTAGTGATAACGTTGAACTGAATGAAGGACTCCAAGTTGGTGGCCTGATTGTGTGCGTGTGTGTGTGGGGGGAAGACATTGTCATGGGATGAATGTGGGTAGCGATAATGTTGAACTGAATGAAGGACTCCAAGTTGGTGGTCTGATTGTGTGTGTGTGTGTGTGGAGGGGGGGTGGAGACATTGTCATGTGATGATTGTGGGTAGTGATAACGTTGAACTGATTGAAGGACTCCATTGTGGTGGTCTGATTGTTGGACTCAATACACTTGCGCTGATTGTGGGAATGGGTTGTGGTTGAATGATTGCCGGAGTTGCTTTTACTTGGGTCGTAGTGACAATTTGACTATTTAAGGAAATGCAATTTGGATATAAAATTATTATAAATAGATCTAACAGAAACAATTACGATATTTAATATGTGAGTCGTGTTTCGTGTGCATCTTTAAAATAGTGGTATTGAACATATTTTATATACAAGACATGTTTAACGGTGATTTAAATGCATTGAATTATTTGACCCATCCTAACATTAACAACTGCTTTTTGGGGTGTCTGAAACGCACTCTTTTGCTATTTTCCTTTACGAAATAAAGAGGCTGCATTACTATTACTATTATTATTATTGTTATTGTTATTATTATTATTATTATTATTATTATTATTATTATTATTATTATTATTATTATTATTATTATTATTATTTTCATTATAATTATTATTATTATTATCATTATTATTATCTTTATTATTATGTGTTGCATACCCACAACATGCACGTAGCTCAATCATTTCTTGGGATGCCTTTGACCATAAGCGACTTTTCAAAGATTTACAGTTAACACTGCAGCTTAAATAGTTCTACGTCGACTCCTTATCGCAAGCTTTCATCTCAGCATTTCCCACTGCCCTATGTAAATATTTAAATTATAAAAAAAGAAGATTCAAATTGAAATATCTTTTTAAATCAAATTTTCAACATGTTTACTTTCAAATTTAAATAAGTACCACGTTACGTTTTATCTTCTTTAAGGGCATTTATTATTTTTTTCCCAGATAGTCCCAGAATCAAAAGGTAGTCATTGTACTTAACATATCCCTAAGTTAAACTCCAAGTTCAAACTTATGGTGACTGTCATTGCCAAGTACGTTTTTGTACGTCGGTGATCTTTCCGCAAAGTTTGTCCATTGAAACCCATGGACAGTAACATCGCAAACCCCTCTGAAACATAGGAGCCAGAATGATCAGTTCATTGATCGTGGGCCCTTAAAATAAAGAAGAAGAAGAAGAAATCAGTCCGGTTGCTCTCAGAGCTCTTCAAAATGTTGGTCCACTTATCTGCAAACTCTGTCTGGGTGCTCTCAAAGTCCTCCAAAAGAAAATGGTGGCCTAACGTGTAGGCAACAGTCTTGTAGTTAAAGAGTATTCCGGTTGAGACTGACTGCTTGAAAGATGTGACTCACGTGGGTGACAATGAAATTGACTCACGAGATGTTGCGACGGCTTGAGATGTCACGGGGCGTCAAAAACCGTCAAGGCCACGGCACAGGGAGTCGTCACGCAAAAACCACGAATTGTGTTGCAGATCAACATGTTTAGCGATAGAACGCTATATGACATCAATAAATGTTGGTGGAACGTTCATCTGGATGAGATTTAGAGCGTAAGAGGAATTAGCACAATGCCATTGGCGGCAATGTTTCTTTTTATTTTATTTTTTTTAATATTTTTTTTTAAAGTTAAAGGAAGAGATTGCACTTAAACAATAACTTTCAAGGAGAGCCATTTTCGACAGGGGAGCGTACGCTGCTACAATTAAATGTTTTGATTATCCTCCTTTTGAAAGTAATTAGAGTGAAAAGCTTTTACCGAAGCTGAATTTCTTTGAGCAAACTTCAGCTAGACACTATATATTTCAGATTAAGAGGTTGGTTTTATGTTGTTGTTTTTTTCATTTGTTTTTCATTTGTTTTTTTTAATTTTATTCTTAAAGTAGATTTTTAGAAATAACGTAGTGCTCATGATTTGAGAGCCACCGAATACTAAAAAAAAAAATAAAAAAAAATGCATTAATCTAATTTAAGAATCCCTGTGACCGAGGGCTACTTTCTCCCAACAATTCTTTTTGTTGTTGTAAATCTCGGCATTCTTTTATCCCCAAGCAACCACCAAGTATTGGCAGTCGCCAACATCCACGTGACCTCATCTGTTTGTGCCCACTTGCCTCTCAGCTTGTTTACTAAAACAATTAAGAAACACAACTACCGACAATCACCGACCATCACCGGCAATCACCGACTATCTTTCTCCATAAACAAATCCGGCGGTTCGGAGCGGTATTTCCCCCCCATCTCGTATCAGCCCCTCCGGTCTACGCTCTATCAACAAATTAACAAGTCTTCTGCTGTTAATGCCGTGTTATTCCTGGGATGATGGGGGAAATGTTTTCATTTCCTTCGCTCATCCCATAAAATACAGTAAGGTTGATGATGGCTCAATGGGACGCCGACGGAGTGAAATTAACCGGACAAAGCTACGAGGAGAGGGTGCCCGCCATCGTTCTCGGGCCTACACAGAAACGGGGTCCATTTGGGACTAATTTGGCTCTACTTTAAAACTCGTGGGTCCTGTCGGATCAGAACTTCGGTGTTTAGTTACTTTTGTTTTTCTCTAATCGACCACAGAGTTTTTCCCGAGCGTGTTGCGAGGAGTAGAAAGAAAAAAAGAATGGGGTGGGGGGTGTACAAGGGGAAGGGATTCTGTGATTCATGTGAATTTTGATCTTGTTTCAAGACTTAACCAAGTCACTTGAGGTGTGACAGATTGAACTTTTCATGGAATGTATTTCTGGTAATTTCATTCATGACCACAGTGGAGCGAAAGCTATCCTTACCTGAAATATCCCCAATCGATATTTGGTTGATAGACTGATAACATTTTCACTATGTGCAGCATGGCTAAAAAAAATTTTGTAAATCATTGTGGAAACGTTTTTATAGCAGAACTAGTCTAGCTTTTTCATGATTGTGTCAACCTATTATTGGAGAATAACAGCGATAACACTTTCATAATTGTGATAATCTTATGATATCATGATTGTGATGCTCTTTTAACATCATGCTTGTGATAATCTTAAGATATCGTGATTGTGATAATATTATGATATCACGATTGTGATAATCTTACGATATTATGATTGTGATAATCTTATGATATCATGATTGTGATAATCTTATGATATCATGATTGTGATAATCTTACGATATCATGATTGTGATAATCTTATGATATCATGATTGTGATAATTTTATGATATCATGCTTGTGATACTCTTATGATGTCATGCTTGTGATAATCTTATGTTATCATGATTGTGATAATCATATGATATCATGATTGTAATAATCTTATGATATCATGATTGGGACTGCAAAATCCTACCTAAATTTTTAAAAGAATGATTTATCCATGGACATATTGTTATTATTCAGGAGGTTGCTATTTCATCACAACCATTCTATAATCTGTACTCTCGATCCCCTGAAATCATGAGTCCTGACCATGCCGTACAATTACCGGTGACCAGGTCTGTCAACATACTTTTGAACTCCTCTTCGGTACCTGTAAACCTACCTGAACACTGTTTGTTAGGAAACATCAAGCACGGAGTCAAAAGGTTCCTCTAGAAGAGGCCCACCGCGGCCATTGTCGCGTGAGCCTTTGTGCTGCGTCTCCCCCCCCCAGCCCCCCTCCCCCCCATTAGGATGACACGCCCCGCTAAAATAGCTCGATCAATACCTGGGAGATGTCAAACTGCTTTGGTGGCCGTTACCTCCACCCATCCACCCATCCAGCCCCCCGACCATGGTCTTGTTCCATCCGGAGCTAAAAAGGCCGTGTGGGTTACTTGATGGAGCTAGGTGATAAAATGCCGGGTGGATTTTTCTTCGCATTGTTATTGTGTGTGTGTGTGTGGATGGTTTATTCCCCCCCCCCTGATCCTTGAGTGTGTGTCTCTGTGAATGTGTGTGTGTGTGTACGCGCGCGCATGTGTTTGTTTGTTTTCGTTTGTATGTGGGGGGTGGGGGGTTGTGCGATATCCCCCTGATCCTTGAGTGTGTGTCTCTGTGAATGTGTGTGTGTGTGTACGCGCGCGCATGTGTTTGTTTGTTTTCGTTTGTATGTGGGGGGTGGGGGGTTGTGCGATAGCCAGAACCGGGAAGGGGTGGGGGTGGGGGGGTGCCTTTTAAAGTTTATTTATATGTCTTTTAATATGTTTAACTTGGTGGAGCTCTCTCGTGGTGCCAACGGTGTTGACAAGAACTTTCCTCGTAACCGCATGTTAAAGTTACTGGAGTAAAAAAGAATATGTTTATAGGCTCTTGATTACCTTTAAATCTATGCATGCATAGAAAATGAGAAGCCTAACTGTCGCTTTATCTCAGGTTGTTGTTTTTGTTGTTGTTTTTTTCTTTGTTTTTTTTCATAAATGATCAAGGTTTTCTATCTTTTTTTTTCCTTTGCAATTTCGGCAACACTTCGATTCAGCTCGGCATTTCCTTTAAAAAAAAATTTTACTGCGTTTTTTGCTCCTTTGGTTGCTTTAACGATGGCTATTACCATATTAACATAGTTGGACCACACATTTATTTGTAGCTATGTATCGGTTTCGACAGCGCTGCACAGATGAGTTTTCCCAGACAAAATGTCACCATACCTGTACAGTGAAAGATTCAGTGATATCTTTTTTTTTTTTCCCCCACGTACCTGTCCCTACACCATTCACTCTTCACATTGACTTCGTCACAAATGCTGACCTCTAGAGCAGAGCTCCGCAACCTGTGTGCCGCGAGATGAGGACAGGTGTGCCGCACAAAACGCCTCCGAAAGGAGGCAAGGCGGAGTGTATTTAGGCAGGTAAATAGATAATAAAAGGGATATTGGTCGGCATATTTCTACGCCGAATAATTCTTGGAAGCCTACGGTGTGCAGGGCATGATGCTTTAAGATTGCTGAGCTCTTCTCCACAGGTTAATCTCTAGAGCACACACGGTTAGTCTCTAGCGTACACACGGTTAAAGTCTAGATTACACACGGTTAAAGTCTAGAGTACACACGGTTAAAGTCTGGAGTACACACGGTTAATCTCTAGAGTACACACGGTTAAAGTCTAGAGCACACACGGTTAAAGTCTAGAGTAAACACGGTTAAAGTCTAGAGCACACACGGTTAATCTCTAGAGTACACACGGTTAAAGTCTAGAGTACACACGGTTAAAGTCTAGAGCACACACGGTTAAAGTCTAGAGCACACACGGTAAATCTCTAGAGTACACACGGTTAATCTCTAGAGTACACACGGTTAAAGTCTAGAGTACACACGGTTAAAGTCTAGAGCACACACGCTTAAAGTCTAGAGCACACACGGTAAATCTCTAGAGTACACACGGTTAAAGTCTAGAGTACACACGGTTAAAGTCTGGAGTAAACACGCTTAAAGTCTATAGTACACACAGTTAAAGTCTAGAGTACACACGGTTAAAGTCTAGAGCACACACGGTTAATGTCTGGAGTACACACGGTTAAAGTCTGGAGTACACATGGTTAAAGTCTAGAGTACACACGGTTAAAGTCTAGAGCACACACGGTTAATGTCTGGAGTACACACGGTTAAAGTCTGGAGTACACATGGTTAAAGTCTAGAGTACACACGGTTAAAGTCTAGATTACACACGGTTAAAGTCTAGAGCACACACGGTTAAAGTCTAGAGCACACACGGTAAATCTCTAGAGTACACACGGTTAAAGTCTAGAGTACACACGGATAAAGTCTAGAGTACACACGGTGAAAGTCTAGAGTACACACGGTTAAAGTCTAGAGCACACACGGTTAATCTCTAGAGTACACACGGTTAAAGTCTAGAGTACACACGGTTAAAGTCTAGAGCACACACGGTTACTCTCTAGAGCACACACGGTTAATCTCTAGAGTAGACATGGTTAATCTCTAGAATACACATGGTTAATCTCTAGAGCACACACGGTTAATCTCTAGAGCACACACGGTTAATCTCTAGAGCACACACGGTTAATCTCTAGAGCACACATGGTTAATCTCTAGAGCACACATGGTTAATCTCTAGAGCACACAGGGTTAATCTATAGAGCACACACGGTAAATCTCTCGAGCACACACTAGTAATCTCTAGAGAACACACGGTTAATCTCTAGAGCACACACGGTTAATCTCTAGAGCACACACGGTTAATCTCTAGAGCACACACGGTTACTCTCTAGAGCACACATGGTTAATCTCTAGAGAACACATGGTTAATCTCTAGAGCACACACGGTTATTCTCTAGAGCACACACGGTTAATCTCTAGAGCACACACGGTTAATCTCTAGAGTACACACGGTTAAAGTCTAGAGTACACACGGTTAAAGTCTAGAGCACACACGGTTAAAGTCTAAGCACACACGGTTAATCTCTAGAGTACAGACGGTTAAAGTCTAGAGTACACACGGTTAAAATCTAGAGCACACACGGTTACTCTCTAGAGCACACACGGTTAATCTCTAGAATAGACATGGTTAAACTCTAGAGTACACATGGTTAATCTCTAGAGCACACACGGTTAATCTCTAGAGCACACATGGTTAATCTCTAGAGTATACATGGTTAATCTCTAGAGCACACACGGTTAATCTCTAGAGCACGCACTGTTAATCTCTAGAGCACACACGGTTAATCTCTAGAGCACACACGGTTAATATCTAGAGCACACATGGTTAATCTCTAGAGAACACATGGTTAATCTCTAGAGCACACAGGGTTAATCTCTAGAGCACACACGGTTAATCTCTAGAGCACACACGGTTAATCTCTAGAGCACACACGGTTAATCTCTAGAGCACACATGGTTAATCTCTAGAGCACACACGGTTAATCTCTAGAGCACACACGGTTAATCTCTAGAGCACACACGGTTAATCTCTAGAGCACACACGGTTAATCTCTAGAGCACACACGGTTAA